>BCLH01000334.1:186259-196797 GCA_001602315.1 Zoysia pacifica | reverse complement strand
TCATTCTTTTGTAACCGTTATGAATTGAATATTTTCCATTTCTTCTGTTTTAGCCTCATTCCTCATTGGATTTGAAGACGAAGCAAGAAACAAAGGGGAGGCGCTATCATGTAGGCTGTAGGCTTCAAGCAAGCAGACGGGGCCGCTGGGAGTGGGATCTGGTGAAGAAGAGATGCTCAGGAAGAGGGAGGAATAGGACTAGCCGAAGGGCTTGAGGAAGACCAGCTTTGACAATCAGGTGAACTTAAACTACAAACTCTCGGTTGGATCTGATTAGTTTTCTCTTGAAAAACCAGCTGAGCTAGATCTGAATAAGTAATTTCCTTTCTTTTTCTGCTAGTCCCAGTTGTTTGGTTGAAGAAGTAAACCAGAAGGTCGCTTAACGAGTCAGGGCAGCATTAATTTCCATCGCCAACTTGCCATTAGAAGCAAGCATGGCTTTGGTGACAGGGGCCCTGGGCAGCGTCATCCCCAAGCTCTGCGAGTTGGTCAAGGATGAATACAACCTGCAGACAGGCTTGAAGAAGAAGATCACATGTCTCTCAAGGGACCTGAAGAGCATGCACGCAGCCCTCCGCAAGGTGGCAGATGTGCCACCGGACCAGCTCGACGAAGAGGTCAAGCTCTGGGCGAGCGACGTCCGGGAGCTGTCCTATGACGTGGATGACATCCTCGACCGCTTCCTGGTGCGCATCGATGGTCGTGAGGCTCGCGACCCCAACAGGTTCAAGCGCGTCACGAAGAAGATTGGTAAGCTCTTCAGCAAGAGCAAGGCTCGCCATCAGATTGATGGCATGATCAAAATCATCAACGAACAAGCTGACTTGGTGGCTGAAAGGCATCGGAGATACAGAGCCGAGGATATTGTGGCCAAGCCTGCTGCAAAGTCAACTGTTGATCCTCGTCTTAAGGATATGTTCAAAGAAATGACGCAGCTCATTGGCATTGAAAAGCCAAGCGCTCAGCTCATATCCAAGCTGTCTTTGGCACAAGGTGATGAAGCATCTAATAAGAAGATGAAAATAGTGTCTGTTGTTGGAACTGGAGGATTGGGCAAGACCACTCTTGCAAAAGTAGTGTATGAAAAGGTTGAAGTGGATTTTCAGTGTACGGCTTTTGTTTCAGTTGGTCGGGATCCAGATTTGAAGAAAGTCTTTAGAGACATTCTTATAGAGCTTGACAGGAATAAATACATGGATCCCAAAATGACTATATTGGATGAGAAGCAGCTCATGGATGAGCTCCGTGAATACCTACGAAGCAAGAGGTATGAATCAGCCACCCAATACTTTACATACAGATCGACAATGATGAGTTATGTGTTTAGTTTTGCTAGTTTAATAGTTACAGCATAAATGACACTAAGTTGTAGCTCAGTAACATCTTTTAAACGTATATGTTGCGTGCAACTTTGTGTTACATATATGCCATTGAAACAGTAGATATCTAAGAGGTTTTATATTTTTGAAGTTTTTTCTGCTTTCTTTCTTGATGGAAACATGTACATGCCTTCCATTTGTACTGAGCTAAACTCATGTCTTGCCCATGTACTTTTCTTGAATGGTGTCCAGCAAAAACAATGAGCCCTTAAGTGACTACAACAAACATTGATTATTGAACGCTAACCATTTGGAAAGATTCAGAACAATTAGGAAGTATGTTGGTTTCTTTTAATATTCCAAATGTTGATAGAGCTATAAAAATATGTGTTTTTATATGCTTTACACCGTTGCACTAACTATATATCTCTCTCGCATTGTCATGTGGTAGGTACTTCATCGTTATTGATGATATATGGGAGATACAGTCTTGGCAGATGATCGAACTAGCATTGGTTCAAGATAACTGTGGAATAAGTAGACTGATCACAACTACTCGTAATTTGGAAGTTGCCAGAGAATGTGGTGTGGTTTACAAGCTTGAACATCTTCCTTTTGATGCATCAAAAAAGTTATTTTGTACGAGGGTATTTGGATCTGAAGGCAAGTGCCATGATACGCAGATAGATGAGGCATCTGATAAAATTTTAAAGAAATGTGATGGGGTACCATTAGCCATCATCACAATGGCTAGTTTGTTGGTGGGTAAATCAAGGCAAAAATGGTTTGAGATGTGCCACTCTATTATCTTTCGTGATAAAAAGAAGAACCAACAACTAAGTGATACTGAGTGGATACTATCTCTTAGCTACTATGACCTGCCAGCTCATCTCAAGACTTGCTTGTTGTACCTAAGTGCATTTCCAGAAGATTACGTTATTGTTAAGGATTCATTGATATGGAAGTGGGTGGCTGAAGGTTTTGTTCATAGCGAGGAGTCAGGAACTAGTTTGTTTGAGGTTGGAAAGGGATACTTCAATGAACTTGTAAATAGAAGCTTGATCCAAACGGATGAAGATGAATGCGGGGGCGTGCGGGGTTGTCATCTCCATGATATGGTGCTTGATCTCCTCCGAGCCAGGTCACTAGAAGAGAACTTTATTACTATCTCAAGAAATACTAATATTGTGGAAGGCACATCATCACCATGCAGCAGAGTACGTAGACTAGTGCTCCAAAACAAAATAGAGGAAAAAACTCATCAAGATAGTCTTCTGGGAATAGATCTCTCGCATGTGAGAACATTTATATCTTGTGGCTGTGACATTTTTATGGCCAATAAAGTTCGAAGATTTGAACTCTTACGCGTATTAGCTTTGGAGGATTGCAAAGCTGTTAATCTTGAGCATATTGAGAAATTACTTCATTTGAGGTACATCGGAATAAGTGGAATAACAGCTATTTCTATTTCTGGGATCTCAGAAGGAATAGGAGCTCTAAAGTTCCTACAGACATTGATGTTGGACATAGTGGACATAGTCTGGAATGAAAAGGTACCAAAATTCCCATCTACCTTGGGTCTGCTAACACAGTTGACCTGCCTACATGCTGGGGAACATACGGTGCCGAGTGGGGTAATCGGTAAGCTTACATGTCTAGAGGAACTGGAACTCAGAATACATTACCCTGACATGTTCGTGAAGGAGCTGGGTAAGCTGCGTGAACTCAAAGTGCTTATCTGTCATTTCGGCAGTGTGCTTAACAAAAGCGTGCAATCAGATTTGGTGAAGTGTCTACGCAAGTGTCTAGGCAATCTCCACAAGCTCAAACGTCTGATACTGAATGATTTCAGTGGAAATATTCTAGAAAAATCCATCTGGGATGCAGTGGTTTTCTCGCGAGCTCTCCAACGATTGAGGTTAGGCATTATGATATTCACTGGGCTGCCATCTTGCATCAATCCCTCAGATCTTCCTAACCTTACTGTCCTGGACATGAACGTGGAAGATCTAGATGAGCAGGGTCTGAAAAGCCTAGGCACATTGCCAGAGCTCCGTAGCCTCACGCTACGGACACAATCCACAGTAACAATAACTGTCAATGATGGTAACGATGGATTCTTCCACAAGTTGAGATTCTGCAGATTGTGGCGTTCAACGATCCTGTTTGTGCTCAACGAAGACTTGAGTTTTTCATTTACCTTGTGGAGTCATGCGAACGACGCAGTGGCCTTTGGTTCTAGGAAGGCCATAGTACAAGCACCGTCTATCATGCCCAACCTCGAAGTGCTTAAGTTTCGTGTCGGCTTGCGGACCTTAATTCTTAACAACGGTAGCTGTGACAAGCTTGGTCTAGAGTACCTCCCTTCGCTTCAGAAAGTCGAAGTATTTTTTTGTGATGACGATGAGAAAGAAGAGGCTGCACTGAGACACGAAATTGAAGTGCATCCCAACCGGCCTACCCTCCAATTGTGGCATAGGGTAAATGTTACATGAAGAGGTGCGTGCCTAGTCACATGTTTGTACTTGTTATTCTGATATTGAGTAGTAATAAAGGGTGGCCACCATTTTGCAGTCGATCGGTCGATGACGATTTAGCCAGTCATGACGTGGTGGGTGGTGAGGTCGTGAGTACGTCACCAGCTAATCAGGAGATGGGACGGGTGATTTAGCCATTGAATTAATCTCTGCGTCAGCGTGCCTGCATATACTCACAGTCTGCACCCTGTCCTTCACTAGCATATATATGCTGTATATTGCATTTCCTGCTGCTTCCTTTCCAGTTGCTCAAGCTCTACAGAATAGTTGCACCTACATGCTCTTACTATTTTTTTTTTCATTTTTCATCGATGTCTCTTCAGTTCTACTAGTGTCTTTTTATCTGTAAACTGTTTGTTCATGCTGTGCAAATTTTTACGGCAAGTGGATAGCCTAAGAATGAATAGCCATTGCATATCTTGCAAAAAAGCACCGCCCCCTCAGTATTCCAAAGTAGGCACACATTCACCGTTGAGTTGGGGTCTTAAATAAATGATGAAATGCATGGGAACTCGCCAGTCGATCATGAGCTTTTCTGCTGGGGAGCGTTGGATAAACAATGCATTTACTATCTATATTTCTCAAAAGAAAGAACCACAAGATAACGGTGAGGAATGGGGCTTGAAATTTGTAGCTATCCTTGTCCTAGTAGTTATTGATATGATAAAATCTGTAGCTTAATTATACATCACTGTTAGCATAGATAGAAATGTGACTGGAATTTGGCTCTCTATAGCTTCTGGTTTTGTTACTTTTTGTTTCTGTGGTATTACTAAACTGTATGTGGCGTTGGTTTTCCAGTGCACATTGAGCTCTAATGTCTGTAATATTTGAAAATGATACAACATGTATTACATCAAAATTTGTATTGTTATGCATTTCTCTTATGAAATTGTCTATTTTTCATTGATGATTACAGAATTGATGAACAGTTGATTTGCAAATGCAGGTGAATGAACAACTGATTTCCTTCGAAGTTTGTCCCAGTCGTCTGTGTGTCCTGCCATCTTGTTATGCTGCTTGAATGAAACTAGGCCCCCTTCTCCTCCTTCGATCACCATCCTTGGCCCCTCCATTTGTAATCTAAGCAGTTCATCTTCGGTTTATGGCACTTGAAGTTTAATTCTGTTTCCCCACTTGATATCTAGAACTTATTTTGATATGTAAAACTTATTTGATATGTATGTGTAAAAGATTCCATGTTTTGAGTTACAGTTTGGAGTGGAATTTGTAACATTATTGTGGTCTATGAATGAAACAATTTGTCGGTTTACAATTAAATTTACTTTTATTGTGTAGCCAGTATTTCTTTTTTCCACGCTAGACTCATCATCTCAGATATAATTTTGTTTATTAATTAATTAAGATGACCGGAGTCGAGGTGATCATCTTAAACACTGTAGTTCATAAGCTTAGATTATCATTTTAAACTTTTATGGATCTAGATGAGAATTTACAAAAAAGTTTAAGGACCCACACTGTATTTCATTCTGTGAATAAACTAAAATCCATTTATACCAATTGATAATTCGGTTCTGCGCATCTATACAACCCCTATTGTCTACAGCACCACGAATTAGCCGGGTGCTGATGACATTTTGAATTCTTGAACCAGAAATAATAAAGAAAACAGGAGG
Organism: Zoysia pacifica; assembly: GCA_001602315.1. NCBI lineage: Eukaryota > Viridiplantae > Streptophyta > Magnoliopsida > Poales > Poaceae > Zoysia > Zoysia pacifica. The sequence continues at coordinate 191,304 of BCLH01000334.1, read as the reverse complement.
TAATGGGTTCAAACTTCAAACCGGTTTCGAGCTGTACAGTGTGGAACTGATCAATCAATCGGCGAGCTGCTCGATCACTTCGTGCGGGTACTGATGACCGAGGACCCAGCTGTACAGAAAAGAATATGATCGAGGGTCCCATAAGGGGGGGGGGGGTTGTTTCTTTTGGCCTAAGGCCGGGTAAATTTGTATACATATAACTCTTTACAAAAGTAATTCATGCTCTTGCTCTATCTCGAGATTATGTGGACTATGTTGTGTATCGCGTTCCTACATCGAACATGCAAGCTTCTACGCCTAGCAGATTCCTCCTAGAAAAGGTACAAGCTTGCTACCTGCTGAATTCTCCTTAGTTTCGGGATTCGGAGCATGCAAGCTTCTTCTACGCTTGCATCAGGGACGGGATGTAGTAGTTAATTGGGTTGCAGGCCCTGATAATTAGGGTCAGATCGCCCAAGGTGCGGTATCAAATCCTCGAAACAGGGCGGTCTTCTTGCACGAGACAACACAAGGTCATCTTGTAGCATGTGCTCTCGTTGTCCTTTGAATGATTGTCTTCGAGAAAGGTTCACTGTTTAGTCTTGACTCTTGAGGCCCGGTCGGCATCATCCGAGTCACGATGGGTTTGCTGAGAATTCATCGTCTCTTTGCCGATGGTTGCGTCAGTGCAGGGAAACCGGCTGCCCCTCCCATCGATGCCCCTGAAGCCTAGTACTTAGCCACCATGCCGCGTTGCCCGTCTGAAAAGAGAGTGGCTCCACCACGACCTGGACAGCCTGCAAAGCCACCATGCCACGTTGCGAACCCCGCGAGCTCCGCGAGGACGGAAAACCTCACCGTGGCCAATTCCTGCTACGCCCAGCATAACTTCCATAATTCCCTGTCTCTAGTTCAGTTTTGTAATTTATTTTTAAGCATGCACCATTTAGCGTGTGTGGGTTTAAAGTATTCTTTTATAAGATTTGATTGTGTTCAACCTTTCGAGTGTGTAGAGGCTAGGTTTCTATCCATTGTCTTTAAAAAAACCCCATATGCAGGTCTGAAAGCCATCACCGCTATAAAATTCTTCCTCCTGAATTCTATCAAAACCAAAGTCGCCTCCTCATCCACGGCGTCCAACGTCCCCTTGCGATCATCTGTTGTTAGTCTTCTTGTGGGTACACTGGCCGCGATCGTCTGTTGTTTGTTAGTCTTTCTGTGTAACAGGCGCGCAGTTGACAGCCCAATCAATTGCTTTTCTAGTCGTGATGGGAGCTTTCTCGTATTGTCGATCATATAGAGGAATTGTTTTTTACTATAAAAAACAATTCATTGGAACAATTTATTACTGGGATTGTTATTTTTTACTGCTAAAACAAATTAAGAAGTAAAATAAAAAATAAAAAAATATTGGAACACTTTATCATCATTGCGGAACAATTAATTGAATTTCACTTCTGCAAATCAGTAGTTTCTGCTGCCAAGGTAGTAATATTTGACTAGTTAAACTCAGCTAGTAACTCTTTTGCTCGGCCTAGCTAGTTGCCACTAGGCTTTGACTAGTATCACTATGTTCTTCTTCATTGAATTCTCATTTTGATTGAATTGTAATTTGCATTTGCAGTTGTGAATGATGTTTCACACGTGGTGATCACAATGGAATGTTGATGGCAGTCAGACAGAGGTGCTTACCAATAAAGGTGTAAATAGCTGTGCCCGTCCGAACCTCTTTAGTTTAAAAAAATAACTAATTATTTACATGTCCCTTCCACTTTTTTTTTAAAAAAAAATAGTTCATTTTTTAAAAGAGGTTTGAAGGTTAACCTTATGCTCTTTTTTCACCCCTACTTACGACCCTTCTATGGTAAAATTTATCATTTTTAATCATAACCACGAATCATAGAATCAACATTCTATGATTCAAGATTATTTACTACTAAATCTATATTAATCTATTCAAAAAAGCAAAACTGATGGGCCATACAATTATTATTAATTGTATCCAAATGGTGATTTCATGATAAGTAGGGATGCAAGTAGACATATCCACAAGTCCATGTCTACTTTAATTTTTATAAGTAACCCACAAATACCCACAAAATTTGAATGAATTTTGATCCTTATAGGTAACCACTTGTATCCTTAGTGATAACTGGTTTGGATTAGGTATGACAAAGATGCGTCCAGGGACACAAGCTGCTGCACAACATCAGAAGATTAAACTTATAGAGAATTCCTTATTTAATTAAAAAGTCACGACTTTCAGATTTGAGCTTCTTAGACAAAGCAATGGCTTGTTTGTACACGGCTAGCTTGGAAATGGCATGTCGACGGCTAAGCGGCTCTGGTACGGGCGTACGGCACATGAAGAAATAAAATAATTAAATATGGCACGGCAGGATAAGCCCCCGGTTCCCAATCCATATCCCGTCCTCGGCTTGGAAGGCGGGGTATCTACCTGACTTGCTTGACGTTTCTGCCAGTTTTGCTCTTTACTAGTATTAAGTGGAGGGCAAAATGATTATTTTACTTATGTGTGTTTTATTTCTAGCACTATTCTTTTGCATGACTGATAATTTCATAATTGCAGAATAATTGCTTAAAACCTAGGTAGATCGAATTCCGCAAAGGAAAATTTGCAATGACGATATTGTCAAAACATGCAAAAAAAAAAAGGTAAAAATAATGTTCAAAATGAAACAATACAACACTCAGAGGTAAAATGGTCATATAAGAAATCTCAAATGAATTTTCAGGTCATATAAAGAAGTTCATATTAAAAAGGCCAAGGAGGAAATGGTTTCACGGCTTTCACAAAAATCGTTACAAATTCAAAATTTAAATAAAATTCAAAATGTACAATAAACTGCTCAATTTTTTTATTTACCTACTGGTTTTACCAGTTTCATTTGTTTAAATTTTTTAAATTTTAAACTAATCAGTTTCACCCCTTAGAGCATCTCCAACAGTCAAAAATCACTCTAAAATGTGTCATTTGAAGCCAGTAAAAAAAAATTTAAAATCTATTTTAATGGTCTTCTCCAACAGCTCCCCTAAATAAAGCAAATTAGCAACTGGTCACACAGTTAGTTGCACGCGAGTTAGAATTAGGAACAAAAAGTTTCCTAGATGTATCTGGGTTTAGAGGATTTTGGGGTGCAAATAAGTTGGAAGGGTTTTAAAGAAGCTATTGGAGGAGGCTTTTTGAACATCTTTCTAATAATTTGATTTAGGGGCCAACAATCCAAAAGAATCACCCAAAAAAATTTTTTGCTAGTCTCAACAAATTTAAAACCTATTTTAGTTACCTTCTCCAATAACTCTAAATATATCCTAATATCTTTAAATTTGAACCCAACCAGTCCGCAACGAGATCGCCCGGCTGGCGCTGGATGCCTAGAACGTGCGCTCATCAGGGACCGCATCTCGGTCGTCGTCCAGAACTCGGCACTGTTGCTGGTGGCCTTCACAGCGAGGTTCAAAGTGTCTGCATTACTGCATAACGCTGTAGCATGCACGATGCTCCTACCCTTTGGTTTTACTAATTTATCAATCACTTTTACTCTATCCATTCCAAAATAAGTGTCGTTTTAGATTTTCAAACATCTCTTATTGATCATTTGTCTTGTTCAAAAAATTATTTATTTTATTATAAAATAATTCATTATTAGAACTACTTTAAATTTGATTTGTTTATTTTAATACTTTTGTAAATTTTTTAATAAGATGAATATGGTAAAATTTTTTAACTAAACTTCACTTATTTTGAGACGAAAGGATTACCTGTCTTTGTACTTTAGAACATCTTTAAATTTTATTTAATTTTTCACAGCTAACTGGTAAAACTGTCATATCCCAAATTTTGCCACAGATTTAAAGACACGAAATTCAAAATTTTTCTAATAAAATTCCTCACCGCTAAATAATTTTTTTACTAAAAAGCTTCGCAACCCAAAATTTTTCTAACCAAACGCTAGCATTTTCCCTCCTCCTTCTCGTCTTTTCTTTTCTTTATTTTAAAGGACAAAATCCACACTTAATCGAAACAATAAAAATTTTGAAATTTTGAAAATATTAAAATGTGAAAGTGTGACAAGTGATTGCCTTTTTTATTTTATTCTTCCTCGTCGTTTGTTTCCTCATGTCCCATTTCAGCTTTGAATCCATCCCATTCTTTGAATTCCAAATCTGTTCAACTTTCACATTTAAAATTTACAAATTTATTTACTCCTTTAAACAATTATCTATCTTTCAAATTTTTATAGAATAAAATCGATTTCGAATTTGGAGATGAGCCCAAAAATAAAGTTGTTCATCGTAAAATGTTTTACCACTCTTCAAAACATCAAACTTATCCGAGCTCCGTAAGTTCTATTTTCAAAGCAAAACAAACAGACCGTTAGATAAATACTCTGTTCTTCTAGCAAATCATCTATTTAACCGTTAATTATTTTCAAAATTTCATAATTTCCTGTCCTCTTTGAAAAACGCCGTGCGTAAAATTTATGTTATAAAACACCTACTGTAGATACATCTTACAAAATTTTAATCTGATCCAAACGACTTAAGTCGTAAGCCGGGCTGTACCATAGATGTGGATCCCGTGTGTCAGCTTCCTTTCTTTCCGAGTCTCTCTCCTCCCAACAGGCTCTACGGGCCGCGGCCACCTGCCCCGTCAATTTGCCACATGCAAACAGCGAAGAGCTCTGCCGTGTCGCCACGATCGCGCCGGCCTTCGAAGCCCGGTTGGTCTTATCTTCCAGGCTGCGCGCTTCCCTCCTCTGCAACAGCCGGCCCTCACCGAGCCGGGCCGGCGTGACGACGATTTTTTCACGGACCCTGGAGATCCGGTGGAGCCTCCACGCCGTTAGTTCACCTGTGTGAACGGCCTCTCCGCGACGACCCGTACTATTACAGAGGGGGGGCCTTTGTATCAGCTGAAGGCGGAGAGGCCTCCGGACTCCGGGCTTTTTTTCTCCGGACTGGCGCCACCGCGACTCTGCTCCTCCACCGCGCGACTCTGTTCCTCCTCGCGTTGCAGCCGGCCTCCGTTGTCCGTAAAACAA
>BCLH01000334.1:163832-182539 GCA_001602315.1 Zoysia pacifica | reverse complement strand
CATTTTCATAGATCACTCTAGCTCCTGGTATGAGAATTAATGAGAAGTGGAAAAGTAAGGTACGTAGAAAATAAGGAAGAAATAGACAGAGATAGATATTTCCTAGAAAGAGAGAAAGCTTGTTGGAAAGAGAGTAATTTGTATTGAAAAGCGAGAATAACATATATTAGGTAAAAAAAAATTTGGATGCTAAAATAAGTTATAATTATGAACAGAGGGAGTACTCAATTTCCTCCTCAATATTATTGTTAACCAACTCTTAGCTACCATCTCCCTTTCCTCATACATTACCATTGATGCAACGATCAATGCATAATGACTTTGCACAGCCGAAGGTACTCTAAATTTCTATTGGAAAGTGAGAATAACATATATTAGGTAAATAATTTTGGATGCTAAAATGACTTCGAATTGTGAATGGAGTGTGTACTCAATTTCCTCCACAGCATTATTGTCAACCACCTCTTAGCTACAATGTCCTTTTTCTCATACATGACCATTGATACAGCAATCAATGCATAACGACTTTGCACAGCCGGAGGTACTAACTCTTCATTTTCATAGATCATTCTAGCTCTGGGTATGAGAATTAAAGAGAAGTAAAAAAGTATGGTACGTAAATAAAAAAAAAGATACAGATAAAGATTTACAAGGAAGAGAGAAATCATGTTGGAAAAAGTGAAATTTGTATTAAAAATGAGAATAACATATATTAGATAAAAAAAGTTTGGATGCTAAAATGACTTATAATTATGAACGGAGGGAGTACTCAATCTCCTCCTCAACATTATTGTCAGCCAACTCTTAGCTACCATCTCCTTTTTCTCGCACATGAGCATTGATGCAGCAGCCGAATGTACTCTCGGTTCATTTTCGTAGATCATTCTATCTTTGGGTATGATAACAAAGGAGAAGTATGATACATAGAAAATAAGGAAGAAATAGATAGAGATAGAGATTTATTAGGAAGAGAGAAAGCGTGTTGGAAAGAGAGAAATTTCTATTGACAAGTGAGAATAACATATTTTAGGTAAAAAAATTTGGAAGCTAAAATGAATTATAATTATGAACGGAGGGAGTACTCAATTTCCTCAAAATTATAGTCAACCAACTCTTAGCTACCATCTCCCTTTTCTCGTACATGACCATTAACGCAGCCATCAATGCATAAAGACTTTGCACAGCCGAAGGTACTCTCCGTTCATTTTCATAGATCATTCTAGCTATGGGTATGAGAATTATGGAGAAGTGAAAAGTATCGTACATAGAAAATAAGGAAGGAATAGATAGACATAGAGATTTACAAGAAAGAGCGAAAGTTTGTTGGAAAGAGAGAAATTCCTATTGAAAAGTGAGTATAACATATATTAGATAAAAAAATTTGGGTCCTAAAATGACATAATTATGAACGGTGGGAGTACACAATTTCCGCCTCGACATTATTGTCAACCAACTCTTTGCTACCATCTACTTTTTCTTGTACATGGCCATTAACGCAGCCATCAGTGCATAACGACTGCACAGTTGAAGACACTCTCCGTTCATTTTCATAGATCCTTCTAGCTCTGGGTATGAGAATTAAAGAGAAGTGAAAAAGTAAGTTACGAAGAAAAAAAGGAAGATAAAGATAGAGATACAAACTTCCTAGGATGAGAGAAAGTGTGTTGGAAAAAGAGAAATTTCTATTGAAAAGTGAGAATAACATATATTAGGTAAACAATTTTAGATGCTAAAATGACTTATTATTATGAACAGAGGGAGTACTCAATTTCTCCACAACACTATTGTCAACCAACTCTTAGCTCCCATGCCATTTTTCTCGTACATGACCATTGATGCAGCCATCAATGCATAACGACTTTGCACAGCCGAAGGTACTCTCCATTCATTTTCATAGATCATTCTAGCACCTGGTATGAGAATTAAAGAGAAGTGAAAAAGTATGGTACGTAGAAAATAAGGAAGAAGTCGATAGAGATAGAGATTTCTTAGTAAGAGAGAAAGTGTGTTTCCAAGAGAGAAATTTCTATTGAAAAGTGAGAATAATATATATTAGATAAAAAAATTTGGATGCTAAAATGACTTATAATTATGAACAGATGGAGTACTCATTTTTTTGCTCAGCATTATTGTCAACCAACTCTTAGCTACCATGTCCTTTTTCTCATACATGACCACTGATGCCGCCATCAATGCATAACGATTTTGCACAGCCGAATGTACTCTCTGTTCATTTTCATAGATCATCCTACGTCTGGGTATGAGAATTTAGGAGAAGCAAAAAGTATGGTACATAGAAAATAAAGAAAAAATAGATAGAGATAGATATTTACTTGGAAGAGAGAAAGCTTGTTGGAAAGAGAAAAATTTGTCTTGAAAAAAGAGAATAACATATATTAGCAAAAAAAATTTGGATGCTGAAATAACTTATAATTTTGAACAGAGGGAATACTCAATTTTCTCCTCAAAATTATTGTCGACCAACTCTTAACTACCATCTCCTTTTTCTCGTACATGACCATTCATGCAGCCGTCAATGAATAACAATTGCACACCGAAGGTTCATTTTCATAGATCATTCTAGCTCTGGGTATGAGAGTTAAGGATAAGTGAAAAAGTTTGGTATATAGAAAATAAGAAAGAAATAGATAGAGATAGAGATTTACTAGGAAGAGAGAAAGTGTGTTGGAAAGAGACAAAATTCTATTGAAAAGTGAGAATAACATATATTAGGTGAAACCATTTGAATGCTAAAATTACTTATAATTATGAACGGGGGGAGTACTCAATTTCTCCTCAGTACTATTGTCAACCAACTCTTAGCTCCCATGTCCTTTTTCTCGTGCATGACCATTGATGCAGCCTTCAATGCATAACCACTTTGCACAGCCGAAGGTACTCGCCATTCATTTTCATAGATCATTCGAGCTCCTGGTATGAGAATTAAGGAGAAATAAAAAGTATGGTATGTATAAAATAAAGAAGAAGTAGATTGAGATAGAGATTTACAAGGTAGAGAGAAAGTGTGTTGGAAGGAAAGAAATTTCTATTGAAAAGTGAGAATAACGTATATTAGGTAAAAAAAATTGATGCTAAAATGACTTATAATTATGAATGGAGAGAGTACTCAATTTTCTCCTCAACATTATTGTCACCAAGTCTTAACTACTATCTCCCTTCTCTCGTACATGACCATTGATGCAGCCATCAATGCATAACGACTTTGCACAGCTGAAGGTACTCTCCGTTCATTTTCATAGATCATTCTAGTTCTGAGTATAAGAATTAAAGAAGAAATAAATAGAGATAGAGATTTACTAGAAAGAGTATGTAGGAAAGAGAGAAATTTTTATTGATAAGTGAGAATAACATATATTAGATAAAAAAATATGGATGCTAAAATGACTTATAATTATGAACAGAGGGAGTACGCAATTTTCTCCTCAACATAATTGTCAACCAGCTCTTAGCTACCATGTCCTTTCTCTCGTACATGACAATTGATGCAGCCATCAATGCATAATGACTTTGCACAGACAAAGTTACTCTCCGCTCATTCTCATAAATCATTCTAGATCTGGGTATGAGAATTAAAAAGAAGTAAAAAATATGGTACATAGAAAATAAAGAAGAAATAGATAGAGATAGAGTTTTAATAGGAAGAGAGAAATTTGTATTGAAAAGTGAGAATAACATATATTAGATAAAAAATTTTGGATGCTAAAATAACTTACAATTATGAACGGACGGAGAACACAATTTCCTCCTCAACATTATTGTCAACCAACTTTTAGCTACCATCTTCTTTTTCTCGTACATGACCATTGATGCAGCCATCAATGCATAACAACTTTGCACAGTCGAAGGTACTCTCTGTTCATTTTCATAGATCATTCTATGTCTAGGTATGACAATTAAGGATAAGTAAAAAGTACGGTAAGTAGAAAATAAAAAAAATAGATAGAAATAGAGATTTATTAGAAAGAGAGAAAGTATGTTAGAAAAATAGAAATTTCTATTGAAAAGTGAGAATAACATATAGTAGGTAAAAAAATTTAGATGCTAAAATGACTTATAATTATGAATGGAGGGAGTACTCAATTTCTTTCTCTACATTATTGTCAACTAACTCTTAGCTACCATCTCCTTTTTCTCATACGTGGCCATTGGTGCAGCCATCAATGCACAGCTGAAGGTACTCTCCATTCATTCTCATAGATCATTCTAGCTCCTGGTATGAGAATTAGGGAGAAGTGAAAAAGTATGGTACGTAGAAAATAAGAAAGAAATAGATAAAGATAGAGATTTACTTAGAAAGAAAAAAAGTGTGTTGGAAAGAGAGAGATTTGTATTAAAAAGTGAGAATAACATATATTAAGTAAAAAATTTTATTGTTAAAATAACTTATAATTATGAATGGAGGGAGTACTCAATTTCCTCCTCAGCATTATTGTCAACCAACTCTTAGCTACCACGTCCTTTTTTGTTGTACATGACCATTGACACAGCCATCAATGCATAATGACTTTGCACAGCTGAAGGTACTCTCTGTTCATTTGCATAGATTATTCTAGCTCTGGATATGAGAATTAAGGAGAAGTGAAAAAGTATGGTATGTAAAAAATAAATATGGATAAAGATAGAGATTTACTAGAAAGAAAAAAGTGTGTTGGAAAAAAAGAAATTTGCATTGAAAAGTGAGAATAACACATATTAGATAAAAAATTTGGATGCTAAAATAACTTATAATTACGAACAAAGGAAGTACTCAATTTTCTCCTCGACATTATTATCAACCAACTCTTAGCTACCATCTCAATTTTTCTTCGGACATGACCAGTGATGCAGCCATCAATGCACAAGGACTTTGCGCAGCCAAAGTTACTCAAGTCCAACACAGCACCCTTCCGTCCCCTCAGATTTGGACCTCTATAAGTCTACGCTTAACAGAGATAGTGCGAAACCAAGTCTCTCGCTGCTCTCTTTTGCCACTAGAGCCATCGTCCTTTGTTCTGGTTCTGCTCTTCAGCTCGGTAAGCCCAAATATTTTGATCCAGAGAATTAATGTTGTGTTGTATTTTCTTGAGTTGGGATACAAAAATTATTTTATCCAAGCTAATTTCTAGAGAGCAATTTTAGATGAAACTGAGTCAATTGGTTTCATTCTTCTGTATCCTTTACAAATTGAGCCTTTTTCATTCCTTTTATTTCAGTCTCATTAAGAAGAAGCAAGAAGCAAAAGGAGGGGGAGCATGTAGGCCATAGGGGCATACAAGGCTTCAAGCAAGGATGTGGTGAAGAAGAGAAGCAAGAAGTGAGCATGGCGATGGATCTGGTGACAGGGGCGGTGGGCAGCCTCATCTCAAAGCTTGGCGAGTTCCTCTACGAAGAATACAAGCTGCAAAAAGGCATGGCAAAGAAAATTGGGTCGCTCATAGAAGAGCTCGAGTGTGCGCAAGCTGCCCTCCACACGGTCGCCGAAGTGCCACCAGACCAGCTCAAAGAGCAAGAGAGAATCTGGGCACGCCATGTCCGAGAGGCATCGTACGACATGGAGGATGAACTGGACAAATTCCTGGTGAGTGCCCATGGTGACTCTGCTGATCAAACAGACCACCAAAGCTTCTTTGAATCCCTGCACAAAAAGATAGCAGGTGCATACAACATGGTACTGAGTGTCCCCTTGAAACGTCGTAAGATCACAGTCAACATCGATGATATCAACAAGAGACTCAAAGAGGTTACAGAGCGGCATCGCAGGTATAAAGGCAACAGTTTCGTGTCAAAACCTTCCCCAGCGTCGAGTATCGATCGTCGTCTTGTGGCTATGTACAAAGAAGTGACACAGCTCGTTGGCATTGAAAAGCCAAGCATGGAGCTCATGTCCATGCTGTCTTTGTCACAAGGGGACGACAAAGCATCCAACAAGAAGATGAAAATCGTGTCTGTTCTCGGAACTGGAGGATTGGGCAAGACTACTCTTGCAAAGGTAGTATATGAAAAGGTTAAAGTGGATTTTCAACGTCGGGCTTTTGTTTCGGTTGGCCGGGAACCGGACTTGAAGAAAGTCTTTAGAGACATTCTTATAGAGCTTAACAAGAAGAAATACATGAAGTCCAAGTATAAGATGCTGGATGAAAGGAAGCTCATTGATGAGATACGGGAATACCTAGGAAGCAAGAGGTATGTATGGATCAGACACCCAATACCATACAAACAGATCGACGATAATGAGTACTGTGTATTTATGCTAGATTAAAAATTACAGCATAAATTACACTAATTTATAGTTTAGTAATATTTTCATTTGATACATATACTGCACACTGCTTTTTGTTATGTACATGGTGTTAAAACACACACACACACACACTGCTTTTTGTTATATATATATATATGTATGTATGTATAAATTTCTGCTTTCTTTATTGATGGAAATATTTACATACCTTTCCATTTGTATTGTAAACACACATACTACCTACATCTTTTAAGTGGTGGTCGGCAGAAATCAGAAGCCCTTAGCTGACAATTATGAACATTGATCATCAATTTGGAAAGATTTAGAACAATTAGGAAGCAAATTTGATTTCTGCTGATATTTCTAATGTGGATACTGTTATTAAAACAAGTGTTAATATATGCTCTATACAGTTACAGTGACTATATATTGCTCTCTCATTGTCATGTGGCAGGTACTTCCTCATTATTGATGACATATGGGATATAAAGTCTTGGGAGACGATGAAACTAGCATTGATTCAGGATAACTATGGAATAGGTAGGGTAGTCACAACTACTCGTAATTTAGAAGTTGCCAAAAAATGTGGTGAGGTTTACAAGCTTAAACCTCTTCCTTTTGATGAATCAAAAAAGTTATTATATACAAGGATATTTGGTCCTAAAGGAAGGTGCCCTGATACTCAGCTGGATGAGACATCTGACAAAATACTAAAGAAATGTGATGGGGTACCATTAGCTATCATCACAATGGCTAGTTTGTTGGTGGGTAAATCAAGGGAAGAATGGTTTGAGATGTGTCACTCTATTATCTTTCGCGATGAAAAGGAGAACCAGCAAGTAAGTGATACTGAGTGGATACTATCCCTTAGCTATTATGACCTGCCAGCTCATCTCAAGACTTGCTTGTTGTACCTAAGTGCATTTCCAGAAGATTATATTATTGATAAGGATCCTTTGATACGGAAGTGGGTAGCTGAAGGTTTTGTTCATAGCAAGAAACCAGGAACTAGATTGTTTGAGGTTGGAGAGGGATACTTCAACGAACTCATAAATAGAAGCATGATCCAAATGGTAGAATCAGAAGGAAATGTATATGGTTGTCGCCTTCATGATATGGTGCTTGATCTGCTCCGTGCCAGATCGCAGGAAGAGGACTTTATTACGATCTCAAGAAACACTTGCATTGCTGAAGGCACATCGTCACCAAGCAGCAAACTTCGTAGACTAGTGCACCAAAATAAAACAGAGGAGCAAACTCATCAGGTTAGTCTTCTAGAAATGGACTTCCAACACGTGAGGACATTTATTGCCTATTTGTGTGATACTATTATTGTTGATAAAGTTCAGAGCTTTCAACTCTTACGTGTACTTGCTTTGGAGGGTTGTAGAGATGTTAGTCTTGAGTATGTTGACAAATTACTTCATTTGAGGTACCTCGGGATAATAGAAACAGAAACGTCTAAGCTCCCAGAAGGAATAGGATCCATGAAGTTCCTACAAACGTTGGATATGGAAGGGTGTAACTCTCAAAATTTACCGCTTAGCTTGGGTCTGCTAACACAGTTGATCTGCCTACGTGCCGGGATACAAATTGTGCCAAATGGGGTAATCAACAGGCTCACATCCCTGGAGGAACTGAAAATATATTGTCCCAAAGAAATGGTGGGGTCGTTTGTGAAGGAACTGGGTTTCCTGCGTGAACTCAGGGTGCTTGAATGCGAATTATCTGGAGTGTTGGACAAAAGCTTGCAATCAGATTTGGTGGAGTCTCTAGGCAATCTCCAAAAGATACAATATCTGACACTGAGAGCGTCATCCATGGCAACATTAGAGACAGCCATCTGGAATGCAGTGGCGTTCTCGCGACGTCTCCGACATTTGATTTTTGTGAATATGGAATTCACTGCACTGCCATCATGCATCAATCCCTCAGATCTTCCCAACCTCACCTGTTTGAAGCTGCATGTGGATGATCTGGATGAGCAGGATCTGAAAATCCTAGGTGCATTGCCAGAGCTCCTCCACCTCAAGCTGCATACCAGGTCCACGATAACAATAACTGTTAATGATGCTAGTCATGGATTCTTCCCCAAGTTGAGATTCTGCAGCTTGATTTCTTCGGTCCCAATGTTTGTGCTCAACGAGGACTCGAGTGTTTCCTTCACCATCTGGAGTAATGCGTATAGCGAGCTGACCTTTGGTTCTCGTAATGCCACAGTACGAGCACCGACTATCATGCCCAACCTCGAAGTGCTTAAGTTTTATGTCAATACGGAGGCATTAATTTGTTACAATGGTAGCTGTGACAAGCTCGGCCTGGAGTACCTCCCTTTGCTTCAGGAAGTCCAAGTAGAATTCACTGGTCATCACGATTTTATTGATGCTGAGGAGAAAGAAATGGATGCACTGAGGCGCGCAATTGAAGCCCATCCCAACCAGCCCACGCTTGAAATGTACAGTTGAGGTAAATATAAAATGATGATATGTTCCTGCTCACATGTTTGCACTGCTTCCTATTCGGAGTTTGAGTACTAACAAATGGTGTGTTCTTGCAGCTCCTGCTAATCGTTCGATGATGATTTATCCACATACGACGTGACGGGTACTAGTGAGGTCATGAGGGCATCACCAGATCAAGTGGAGGAGGAATAGGCCATTGAATCTGTTTATGTCGTCATGCTTGTGCATACTCACGTTCCATGGCCTCTTCTTCACTAGCATATGTTGTCCATTGCATTTTCTGCTTCTTCATTCCAGTTACTCTGGTAGCCAGTCTTAACTCTTGTACTCAAGTTTGTTATTCTGTTATTTGCTTTGCTTAGTCAGGAGTCGTGCGCGAGCTCACGGAGTGTGTGATGCCGCCACATGTCGTAATGCTTAGTCAAGAGGGCGTGGCGAGAATATCTCGCGACGTCTGCGTCGTGCGCATACGAGGCAGCTCTCACGTTCCGCGTCGTGGGGATGGACGCCACAATGTCGCTGCGTGAGAGCCGACCGTGCGCCTGTTCTTTATTTTCAGTCAAGTTGTAAGAGTCAATAAGAAGAGAAGAAAAACCACCGAAAAGGCTGCAGCTTCATCGCAGCGCAAAATCCACTTGTGTTCGTGTTGTGTTCTTGAGAGCGATCTCCGGCGATCGTCGTCGGCGAACTGACATACTCGAGCTCTAGGCAGTACAATATGCTCTTTACTTTTAGATTCACTTTTCATCAATATCTCTTCAGTTCTACTCGTGTCTTTCGATCTGTAATTAATCGTAACCAGTGCAGTTAGTTGAGTTGAACTCACAGCCTTAGTTCCGGCAAGCTGAAGAAAATACGATGCGTCACCATGAGTAACCAATGTTTGTTGAAAAGAAAAGGGAACACATGGGGTCTGATTATTTTACATGTCAATGACACATATTTATGGTATAGATGAAAAATATGCATGACACATTGGTGACACATGTATTAAGTACTGTTTTCGTGAAGAGTTCATACGCAAAGAAAATGTTGGCTAATCAGGAAATGAACAGCAGCATAACGCATGCACCTAGTCTGCATGTAAGGTTTTTAAAAAAATAAGGTGAAGAAATAAAGATCCATTTTGGATCGATAAGAAGAACGTTAAACTGTGATGCGGTTTTCTGCATATTCTCTTCGCTCTTAAATTATTGTTATTATTGATTTTTAACATTATCTTTGACTATTTGTCTTATTTACGGGTACAACCCCAATCGCCGCTGCCTCCATGGGTGTGAGACCCCCTTTTCAGAAAGGATCATCTATGTGCCATCTGTACTATATTCAGAATAAAGTGGTATTTATTACACATACTTTATTTTAAAATTTTAGAAAATAAAATAACCATAAAAAATAATCTAGACCTCTGAAATCAGTGGATAAAATTTAATTTTTTAATTCATATAATTCCAAGTATTTTCATTGTTTCACATCCATTTCCTTTATAAATTTATAAATTTCACATTTTGAACTTGAATTCAAATTCAAAATTCAAACAGAGAGCTGAGTCACCATCCCGTTATAAATTTTTATTTTGAATTATTTATAAATAAATTTGTTTCAAATTTCGAGATATGCCCAAAACAAACTTTGTTCCTAATGAAGATATATATCATCCTCAAAAGTTTCAAATTCATCTAAGTTCGAAAAGTCATGTTTACGAGGCAAAACAGATGGCTGTTCCCGAGTCACCATCCCGTTATAAATCTATCTTCCGAATTTTGTATAAATAAACTATTTCAAATTTGGAGATGAGTCTGGAACAATTTGTTACTAATGAAGATATCTATCATTCTTCAAAGTTTCAAATTCATCCGAGTTTGAAAAGTTATGTTTTTGAGGCAAAACTTATGGCTGCTGCTGAGTCACCGTCCCGTTATAAATCTATCTTCTAGATTTTTTAGAAATAAATCTATTTCGACTTTGGAGATGAGTCAAAAAAAAGTCGTTCCACATGAAGAGATATATCATCCTCCAAACTTTCAAATTCATCTGAGTTTGGAAATTCAAATTTTTGAGGTAAAACAGAAGGCTGCTGCAAAATTCAAGGAAAATCAGAAAAAAGGAAAAAAAAAGGCCTTCTGTTTTTTGAAGCAGCACCCTTCTGTTTTGCCTCAAAACCATGACTTTCTGAACTAGGATGAATTTGAAACTTTGCACGATGATATATATCTTCATGGTGAACAACTCTTTTTTTGGGCTCATCTCTAAATTCGGAATAGATTTATTTCTAAAAAAAAATCAGAAAACAGACTTATAATGGGGCGGTGACTCAGCAGCAGCCATATGTTTTGCCTCAAAAATATGAATTCTCGAACTCAGATGAATTTAAAACTTTGGAGGATAATAGATCCCTTCTTATGAACAATTTTTTTTTTGGACTCATCTCCAAATTGAAATCGATTTATTTATATAAAATTCGGAATATAGACTTATAACGGGATAGTGACTCAACTCTCTGTTTGAATTTTGAATTTGAATTCAATTTAAAAATGTAAAATTTATAAATTTATAAAGAAAATGGAAATGAAGTAATGAAAATACTTGGAATTATATGAATTAAAAAATAAAATTTTATCCACCGGTTTCAAAGGTCTAGATTATTTTTTATAGTGATTTCTTTTTCTAATTTTTTAAAATAAATATGTTTCGAATTTGAAATTGGTCCTAAAACAAAATTTGTTCCATGTAAAATGATTTCTGTAAAGTTTTATAATTTTTTGAAGTCGTTAATATTTGTTTTCTAATTTAGAATAAAACCGTACCTAATCGGGTGTCTACGTCAGCAGATTGTGCCACGTCAGCAGTTCATGTCAGGGGAAACACCAGTGGATAGCCACATGTTGCCACCTAGACGGTGAGTCAGCTAAAACACTATGTCACTCTGCTATGTAAGACAAAACCGGCTTCAAAACCGCTCGGAAAGGAAAAATGAACGGGTTGAAAAGTTTAGAGAGTCAAAATATCTGATATTCTTAGATGAAGGACGAAAACCGAACGACTATGATAGTTGAGGGAGGTCAATATAACTTATATGTTCTTTAAGTTGTGGACCTATAACAAAAGTAGTGGATCAGGTACTAATTTTTAAAATTCGCTTGCTGAGATTAATTGATGGGTACCTCCGGTACTCTCAAGCACTGTAAGTCTGAAACAAAACTCTTAGACAAAGAGGGGGGTATAAAATGAAACAGGGTGTCCAACACGATTAAAGCAGAGTAAGCGCGGCAACGCCGTGCGTGCTTTCTAGTGCTCATATTTAGAGACGTAGGAAGTATATTTTAGCCTTGGATATAATAAATCCGTTTGCTAACTGCTGAATCCTCCTTGTTTTTGGGATTCGGAGCATCTAACCCGGTCACACCTACATAATCAAAATGCAGATGTGGTGGCCTTATCAGCCTAACAGTCACGTTTGATGGTCACACTGATCACATGGGTGAATCATATAATATTATTGGAGGGTTAGATTATATATCGAAATATTTGAAAGTTAAAAGTATTGATTTCCCCATTCTGAAATTTGAACAGCCAGCGGCAACAATTTAAACATGGAGAGAGAGTACTTTTCATAGAACAAGACGGTGCTAATGTCTAAATGAACTTGCATTGGGGCCGAGAGCGATGGAGTAGTTAATTGGGTTGCTGACACCTGATAATTGAGGTCAGATCGCCCAAGATGCGGAATCGAATCCTCAAAACAGGGCGGTTATCTGGACTCTTCTTGCACGAGACAACGTAATGAGATCATCTTGCAGCAGGTGTTCTTGTTCTGTCCTTCCCCTTGAATGATTGTGTAAACCAAATCTTCTAGAAAGGCACCACGTTACTGTAATCTATCGGAAATTATTATCGTTGTTGTGCTGCAGAAAATCTGTAGATTCAGCATGTTTGGTACAGTGTTCAGTACAGATCATCAGATCAAGTTGCATGAGTCGTATTTGTGTTTGTGAACAAATTAAATCATGAATTTTTTTTTTGTACCCAAAATCTGAATATCCGGAGATTGAAGAAATATATTTGCGAAGTTTTTGTCATTACGTACCTCACTGATCGATTGAACAAGCTCGATTATGAGTTGTTATTAGGGGGGAAAAAGATATACTGTCCACACAAGAGTAGCTAGCTACCCTGCTGGCAACATGTGAATCAGCAAGTTGGGCTAGCTTTGTCACTCCCCGTGTCTCTCACACCAAGCAAGCAGGATCAACAACCAACTGCTTCTTCTCCTCCAATCTACTTGTACTCCTACTGTATATAATCTTAAGTCCTGGAGATCGACATGGCACAATCAACAGCCACGCTTTTCCGCGAGAAAAGAGAGAGAAGGCCGGGGCACCTAACCAACATGAACCTACAGGCCTCGCCGCTGCACCTGAAAGAGGCCACCGTCACATGCATACCGAGGCTCCGCGGTGGCGGGGGCGGCGGCGTTGGCCGCCGGTCACGCAGGCGAGGAGGAGGAGGAGGCTCCTCGGCGCCGGCCGGCCCGACGCAGGTGTCCGTGCTGGACCGGGTCCGCGACGTCGTCCTGCGGCTGGCCATGCTGTCCGCCGCGACGTCTTCCTCGACGACCAGCAAGGGCGTTGGCGTTGGCGGCAGGGGCGGGGCCACGCTGCGTCAGACGGCCACCGCGACCCCGTCCAGAGCGGAGGCGGCGCGCGTCAGCCCGGCGGCGTACGCGGACTCGTACCGCAGCGAGGCCGTCGACGACTGCATCGAGTTCCTGAAGCGGTCGGCGGCCGGCCGCGCGTCCTCTGCCGCCACCGACGCCGAGGAGGAGGCGGAACGGCGACAGAGCGCGGCGGCGGCGGCACCGGTGCATGTGCGTCGGTCATGTGCACCGTGATTAATCTATTACAGTAGGTTCTGGACTCGTCCGCTCCTTGGATCGTTTGCATGGCGCGAGAGAATCTGATCCAGGTTGGTGAAGTGCATGTGGTGGATGGCTGTAGGCGATGGTGAGTGGGTGGTTGTACGTCCATGGATCATGCGCGTGCATGTGTTGGATGCGGTGCGTATCATGTAAAAAATACTACAAATAATTACCCGTATTTAAATTATTGTTCCCGGAACAGTACATAATGCTTTGGACCAAGTATTTGAGAGCGCTTGTTTATGCTTCTCAACAAAAATAACCAACTTACCCTCCCAAGCAGAAAATTTAACCCCAGCTTTTCTTCCAAGCGCTTCTTTACTTGTACTGTGAACCAACTGCTCAAATAAGCAACTTGCGTTTGGCATCTTGAAACGTTCAGATTCTTGAATGAATCATTGAAACAGTGTCAAATGACTTAAAACAGTGAAATGTTTCACCGTTTAATCACTTGAAACGTTTCGAGAATTTGATTTGAACAAATGAAACTGCTCAGAGGGTGTTTCACCTGTTAATCGCTTTGTTGTTAGCCATGTAAAAATCTTTTAAAATTCAAAAAAAGTTTCTTCAAATTTTTAAATTTTTTCAAAGTTATTCTGTTAGATTCATGTCGTCGAACTCTCGTGTAGGTGTCTTCCGAGTTATTCCTATTTAAAGTTGTTTTATTAGTTTTCAAAGTTTTCTAAAATTATTTTATTAGTTATTAAAAATTTTTAAAGTTGTTTCGATATTTTTAGTATTAATAAAAAAGAGTATATTAGTCATTTCAATCTTTTTCCTTGTTTTTCTGAATCAAGTAATTTTATTTTTGATTAAAAATATTTTTAAATAAAACTGAAACGCCTCGATTATCTCGAGAATCAGAACCGTACCAGCTTGTTAGATGGGAAAGGAGTGGAGAGTAAGAGAGGCGACCGGAGAGGGAACTTGGGTTTAACCGCTGTCAGAGCTCGAGCCGCCTCCCAAGCCACGTGTGTCGTGCCATTAGAGCTCAAGCCGCCTCACGGCAACTGGAGCTCGAGCCACCTCGCGTCTATCAGAGCTCAAGCCTCGTCGTGTCTGTCAGAGCTCGAGCCGCCTCCCAAGCCCTGTGTGTTGTGCCAGTGCCAGTGTGCCACTGGAGCGCCGCCGCCGGAGCTCGAGCCACCTCGCCTCTGTCGGCGGCCTCCTCGCCTCTGTCAGAGCTCGAGTCACCTCGCCATTGGTGCTCGGCTCTCATCAGAGCTCAAGACCTGAGAAAAAAAATTAATTACCAAAAAACCTGCATATTTTAGCAGCAGATTCTTTAGGCGCCACCTTATGAGTAAGGGCTCAAAATAAGCTACCTTATTTTTCAAGTTTAATTAAGTTGTGCAAAACATGGCCTTTATCTGCCAGGACTCCACCTCGAACAAAAACAAAGAACTAGAACAGGTGCTCCATTGCAAACTATCGTCGTTCATGGCATCATCCAAAATTTTGTTTGTCACAGATAAGACATACTCCCACCATTATAACTTGCTGTCGTCGGTTGGTAAAAATTTGAACTGACTGGTAATAATAATCTTAGAACACATGGAGTATGTAACTTGTTGGACTCTTGGGTTCCATTAAGAACCTGTTTGGCACACAACTTTGCTTGGTGCTCACAGGCCGGCCTTCAGGGTGATCTCGGACTGATCCTTATTATTTGATAACGGGCCTTCTAGAGCACTAGCATTCGGCCTCTTTCAGCCCAACCAATGTGCATGCAACCGAAATAATGCTACAAGTTATGGAAATAAAATAGTACGTAGGAGTGACTAGGGTTACAAAACTGGTGAAAACCGGTCGATTTTTACGGCTTTCGGTGAAACTAGAGGGTTGACCGATATTTAGTTTAATAAATTCAAAAAATTCTAAAATTTCAAAAAAAAAAGTTAAAAATCCGAAAACCGATAGGTGAACTAGGTCAAACCGAACGGTAAACTAAAAAAACCAGTAAAAAACCGTTCAAACCGATTTGATTTTATATTAAAAAAGGTAAACCGAAAAATCTGATCAGTAAACTAAAAAAACCGGTCTGTAAACCAGAAAAACTGCGCGGTTTTCTCTCAAAATTTTGATTTTTGAATTTATTTGGTTTTCATAATTTATTATAGCAGTTTTTCCAATTTCACAAAACCCGGTCAAACCAGCCTACCGCGGTTTATAACCCGAACCTTGGTGACTCGCAATGAAAACACAAAAAGAATAAATATTAAGTCCAGCATCACGCGCCACTTTTCAGATAGGCGAAAAACCATGTGATGCAATTTCTTACTTTCCAAGCCGTTTGGTAATAATTAAAATATTCATTAATAATCAATAGAATAGATAATTACGGTATACTTAGTAAAATACACCATTCAATTTGATTCATATTGTTTTTCTTTATCATGGATGATGTAAGTAGAAGTATATGCTTTTATAACAATTTGAAGACTGGATGAGGCCAGAAAAATTTAGATCTGTTTTCTCCATCGCAAACGATTCGTTGCGCTTTCTTTACCTAAAGTGAGACCACTAGTTTAATGGAACTTGACTACATGTTTATACGCTTAACTTTTGGGGAAAACGTCGCTACCCTTTGATGAGTCCGATCCATATATACTGCTGTCTAGAGAAAGACCTGTTAATTAATTTTCTAAACCTTATCGGCATGATTATTTTTCGTGAAAGGTGATGGCATCTATATATTATTTTATTTTACTGAACAGAAATAACCAAATGAGCAATTTCCCAACAACATCTGCCTAGCTACGTACATGTCCCAACCGAAAGTGTGTTAATTATATATATATATATATATATATATAGACACACACACAAAACCCCATATATATTTAAATGTGTAAAATTTTAAGTTGTGATGCAAATAATTCTAACAATAAATCAAATTATAACAAAATATATAATATTTATAAAATTTTTTTGAATAAAATAAATAGTCAAAATTGAAGTTTAAAGACAATGATGACATCAATTTAAGAGAGAGTAAGGTCCATGCACACACACCTGGATCGCTAGCTCCAAAACAGCATATTGTTGTTCCATGCCAGGCAAGATGGATCTGGTGAAACCATACATTATATGGATTTATATACTCGTATTCTGCAATCACCAGGTCAAGGCGTTGGAAGCGCCAAAACAAATGGCTACTTTGGTTGTTGTGTACTAGCAGCAAGCCTGTCGAAAGTACTCCTACAACCTCTATCTTTAGGTTACTCACCCGGATAACCTCTGTGGATTCCTTCAATAAACTCTTGCCTTAACTTACTCCTATTTTAAGCTACCTAAATCGATGCATTATAGTTGAAATATAGTTGAAAAGTTTAGTTTTACTTTGAAATTTCGTTGGATGATACTAGATGATGTCACTAGCTTTGCATTATATTGTTGAAATATTGTTGCATAATTAGTACATAACTCCTGTGGATGCGTGGGACCTAGGAGTGATGCATGTAGGAGAGGCCATTGGTTGTGTGCACGTCTGAATCTGAACCACTGAAAGGCAGTGAATCAATCAGCTCATGGCCATGCCGTGTTTGCAGTTGCATGCCTCTCCATTTTCATGTCTTTAGCCTGCGTGCCATTTATGATGTTCCATGGCACCTTGTGCAGGATTCGTGATTGCAAAACTTAAATTTGCACTGCATAGTTCATAGTCACAGGCCCACATGAACCCACATGCCACATTAATCGTGCAGGACCATTTGGATCTTTAGATATGTCTACCTACACGTATGCCTGACAAACACGAGCTCAACTGGTAAGCATTTGTTTCGAAGAGCCCTGCCCAGTCTTCGTGTTGTGGTAGCTGCTGCTGCTAAATCAGCCAACACGAATAAGTACTATATATATATAATTCTGTTTGGAAAAAGGAAATACTGATAAATTGGACATGCTCTATGTTTGTGGGACACGTAGAACTGGTCAAAGAAACCCATGACTACTGGACTATCAAACTTTGATGGATGTACAGTACTCGCACACTAGTTGTAGCAGACGGCAACTACAATTAGACAAACGAGAGTTTGACGCTGCAACGACCTCCGATCACATGCATGATTCGTAGCCATTCTAAGAACAAATCGACGATTCATTTCCGGGACTCAAGGTTTTGTCCCAACTCGTAGTGCCATGGTATAATTCAACAGGTCTTGGTATACACCATTAGGCTTCTGGACGAACAGAGCAGACAAAACAGGAGTGCTTGTCTTTCTTTTGTCCAATTTTTCTTCCTAGAAAAGTAAGGGCATCTTTGGACCACGAAGTTTCTCCGTTTCAAAATTTTTCTATGAAATTAAACTAATTTCCTGTAAAAATTCTCGATTCTTACAAAATTACTGTGTTCCAAAGGGGCTTAAACCGGGATAGAGTACAAAAGAGAAAGGGACTCTGAATTATTTCTTGAGATCCACCACACGGGGTTGACCTGTGAATAAACAGATGTGTATGAAATTTGGTGGAGATGCATCGGCATCTTGCAAAGGCCAGTGGGATTCTGGCTGTAAGTGCATGGATCTGAACCAGTTAGGCCCAGTTTTGGAATGCAGAATTTCATATGAATCTTATAGAAATTTCACATGTATCAATTCAATTTTATTGAAAAAAATTATAAAAATGAAAAAAATTCACGTGTTTCAGAGCCTATCAGTGAAGGTCCACCAGCAGATCGATGTTGACCTGAACCAGGACGCACGTAGAGTAGGAGAAGCACTTTCTAACTAATCAGACAACAGATCATGGTGAGATCACACTTCACATGCAAAAAGAGCATGCATGTAGTTTTCAACAGTTAATGATTCCTTTGTTTCCCATATATATACATACATATAAATATAATTGATACTAGCACAAAAAACATTATAATCCCAACTTGTATATAGCATTTGTTCTTGGACGACATTCAAAACACAGCAGAAAAAAGGCTCGGCTTGGAGATTCTTTTCACTACAGTACAATACAGACGTGAGTGAACTGTGAAGTTAACTGTTCTGCTGATCAAGATTCGAGCACACGGTAGATGACGACGAAGCATGGCAGGATGGCCCTGGGATTGGTCACGAAGAGCTCCTCGAGGTTG
>BCLH01000334.1:126003-136895 GCA_001602315.1 Zoysia pacifica | reverse complement strand
TCACTAAGTATTATGTTTTCCTCTAAGTTGATTTTGCCTCCTATCTAATGCTTTCACTTATTCTTCCACATTTAGTGCTTAGCAACTATGATAATGTAACAATAAGGTGATAAAATCTCATGTGTATGCATGCATGCCCGCAATTCTCATAAATCTTGAAATGAATCGTTGGGTTCATAAGGTATGTTTGGTTCTGAAGCTGTCCTAGGGACCAAAGGAACCACTTCTTGACTGACACTCATTAAACTTTGACAGCACTGGTAGTAACTATATACGAAAATTTTGCTATGACGACCAAAGAAAAGATGTAACATTAACATCATGGAACTACTGTTTTGGGTTGACCTGACATCTAAAATAGGATAGGTGTATGAAACTAGTTTTAGCTGTTTTTAGCCTGTAGACACATCAAAATAGAATTATCTCAAGCCCCCCCCCTCACCTGCTGGAGCTCCATTGAAATTTAAAAGAGAGAGAGAGAGAGAGAGAGAGAGAGAGAGAGATAAGAAAAGGGCGGTATAAGGATCTTAGTGACCAAAAAATGGAGTTGAATTGGACACTCACTAATTCTTACTTTTCACTTTTCGACACCTCGCTACCGACTAGTGGGCCAACCGTCAAATCCTACCATGCTAGTGATAACGAGGTTAAAACCTATCGATACTATTTGCAAGTATGAAATGCAGAAGCTAATAGCAAGTAGTAAAGAGGAAGAGAAGGAGCCTCAAGATTTTTCCCGACATCTGAAAACGATGGCGCCTTCCCCTACTCCTCATTGGACCACTCCCATTAGAGTCCCGATCTCTTTTGCTATTCCAAGAACGGTGTCCTTAAGGTATTGTCACTACCAGAGTGGTAGCATGGGGGTTCCCTGCTGCCCCAGGCAATACCTTCTAAGAACAAGCCTACCAAAGCTCAAATACTCACTCTTGGTGTACCTTTCAAAGTGGAGAACCACTCGATCACAAACTAGTGAAATTTTCCACAGACACTATGGAAGCTTAATCACCAACTTCTAAATGGTTTAGGCTTCCATAGACCAAGAGTAATAAGCTTTATCACTCCTCTGAAGCCGCACAAGCTCTAGCTAGGAACTGATGAATGCTCTAGTTACTCTCCCTCTAGCATTAAAGATCTTCATATCATTCTCTTGTGCTCTCCTTGGTGACCCTTGGCTCTCACAATGTTTTTCCTCAACTCATTTGACATCCAAAGAATGAACTCACAATGTAATTTAAAATGAAGGGAGTAGGAGGTATTGGGAACTAGAATGAACAGGAAATCTATCAAGCCATAACGGGCGTATGAACAAACTCACAATTCTAGTACGTGGCATGCCTATCGCAGCGTAGGTCACTCCAGAGCCCATATGTGGCCCATCCGAAGGTCATTTCCAAAAGCATCACTTGGTCAATTCTTCCACGCTCATCATGGTGGTCTGTGGAGGTTATCACAGTGGCGCCAGGCTACTATAACCCTGGTGCCTGCCTCGGCCACTGTCGACTAGCATGCAATCAAGTAGCTTTTTCCATACTATATGTTCTTCCAAGAGATCAGTCCCTCCACTATCTGTGCCCATATCAACTATCAGCAACCGATGTAATAGTCGTCCGAAAGACACTCAGGTATAACAAACAACTCTTTAGATAGCAAGGAAGATCAAAGTAACTAAGTAACCATATACTTCTCATCCTCAAAAGGAGCATCTTTGTCTACAACGCACGGAATAGTTCAATATTTGACTTTTATTTGCTATAACAAACTGCGTATGCTGATTATCACCAATGTAAACTTTTGTGTTGTTTCAAAATGTCATTAGCTACTTTGTTCATTTATTGGGGATAATCTTCGTTCTAACAAAAAAACTCTTGTAAATAACAATGTGTGGGAATAGTCTTCACTTAGATGCTCCATGTCGTACATATATGACATGATGGCTAGCAATTCTCCTCGAGGACACGAGCCGTGAGCCCTTGAGTTATTTGATCTCCTATCTGATTTTGCGTCAACCCCACAGCTTGGTCAATTTTTGCTTGACCTTGCTCAGGAAATTTCTAGCCTTGTTGGTTGGCGGCATCTCCATGGGCCCATGGCTGTGACCACGAAGTAGGATGAATTGATCGATGCAATCCTCGAGGGTGTTAGAGAGCTCGCGCAAGGCTTGCTGTGCTTGCTTCTCCACTCCTTGATCCATCTTTCTAGCACTCTTCCAGCCACCATTGGGCCTTGTTTTATCTTTTTCCCTTTTATTCACTCAAGCAATTAATCATTCTCCTAAGCAAGAAGTCCTTTCAACCTCCCTCAACTATTACCATGGTCTTATTTTCCTCCCTCAACTACAAAATCAGTCAGTTGATGTTGGGAGCCTACAAAATAGTGCAAACACTATGTCATCGTATTTTAACTCTGTCGACTGTTATTGGGAACCGACGCCCTATGGAAAATAAAGACGTCAGGTATCAAATCAATTGTCGTTTTTTTTTCAAATTGTATGCACAAAGAACTAGTTAGTTTGTTTATCTCACAGATTTCCATATTGACAACAGACATCATATCATACTCACTACTACTAGATCAATCTGTCACCCATGAGAATTTAAATAGTTGATGCAAGTTTGGTCCCACTGATCAAATATACAATATCTTTGTGGAAAATCCTCTCATTTAATATCAGTTACGTAGGTTATATGGATACATATGTCCACCGGCGAATTTAGATAGTCTCTGTGTGGTGCACCGCACCAGGTTGAAGGACAATTTTCTTAGGAGAAGACTATTTTGACCATATAAATCAGTGAATTTATTAGATGTTTAGAATGATGGCACTACCATATTTCTGCACTCGCTTCATCACTATATATGTTTTACTGTTTCAGATCCTTCTACTTGATCAATCCATCACCCCAAACAGTTAATGCACGTGAGGCCACATGTATGAAGATATCAAATTAAAAAGATCCACCTATTTAGTGTCACATAAGTCATATGGATACATATGCCTATACTTAGTTAAATTTAAGTCAGGTGGATGCACCATAAAAATTCCAATTCCATCTCCTCAATAAATAAGGAGATGCACATATATACAATAGATGCACTACGGGTAGTTGTGGTAGTAGTATATATTATATGTAGGTTCCCTTTTATTTATGATGATTCATGGTGTATACCTACAGATTTGATTGTTCATAGGATAATTAGGTTATCCCCATGAATCCATTGAGCTGCCTCTCTTTAATGCCATATTTATGCTGGCCTGCATGGGCATGCATGCATGGGGGAGACGAGATTGTTGAGGCTGCATGCATATCTTTATGGCTGATTCATTCATTTATCTAAAGTTTGGTAGGCAATTGGCAGTTTGACATCCAATTTTTCTATCAATATTTTGTTATTTTTAATGCAGATAATATGGGTTCTTTCTTTCGTAAGAAAGAAAATAAATGGATCATAGAGAAGATTAAAAGCTAACAAGACAAATTAACATTTCATTGCATCTTGGTCAAAAAAACAAATAATTGTTGCATGATACTAATGCATCAATGTTTTTAAATTGAATCACGCCCACATGGATATACATCTTGCCTAAGTGACATCATGTCTGCCATGCATGCATGTTTCTGAAGAGCAGAATAAATACGTCATTAAATACAAAGAGCCCAAATTATTCATGGGGATATCCTTATTTTCTGATGGACAATCAGAATATGTGGATATAATATGCAAAATAAATAAAATTGCATCCCCAGAGTATTGAGGAGGAACCTAAATTTTAATGATATAATGAAGGACATGGTAGCGGAGTTGTTCACATGCATGTCCATGTGAATTGTTTAACGCTAAATGTCTGACTCATTAAATATTTGAATTATAATGGGTGACGGAATGATCAAGTGGCTATAAATGTACCCATATGCCACATCCTTCTCCTCACTGATCTTACATAGGTTCATATATCAGGCCTTGTTTCTTTGTAGAAAGAGCAGTAGTAGTCCCTTCATACATTGGCGTGATGGTTGCAACAATGGTGTTCTTCTCCACCATTTGCATGATGCTACTCCTATATGCGGTGGCCCAAGCAGTCCAAGTCCCCAACAGCAAGGATCACATGGGCATCCATGACCTAGTTACACAGTCATGCGCAAATGCGTCATCGATATACAAATCACCGGATTTAAATATCACCCAGGAATTTTGTGAGTCAGCACTTCGCTCGGACAAGCGTAGCATAGTTTCCAAGAACCCGCGTGACCTTGTGCTCATTGCTATTGATCTTGTCCAGCATGGCGCTGCAAAAGCGGAAGCCAATGTCAATGGTATAATTAAGCAGAAGAACAACAGCCCAGACATGATGCTCTCCCTTCAGTATTGTCGTTTGGATTACAATGCCATAGTAAACACAGCCCCCGTGTGTCGCATGATGGTCCAAGGGTACAAGCTCGATGCAAGCCCCTGGTTTGACAACTACTACTACGAGTGTGCGAAGAAGCTCAAGAAAACAGCCCATGACTGTCAAGACTATCTCTACGACGTAGGTGAACAGGTGAGGAAGTTGGTGTGGAATGAAGCGGTAGAGATCTATCGACGTGCCACCCTTGTTCAGGCCATGATGTATGTAATGATCCCAGACCATGGTCAAGAATATTAAGCACGAGGTAGGGCTTCATCTGATGATTCATATCTATGCTAGTTAATAAAATCGCAATTAAAGTAAAAAATAGCCCTTGATGGAAATATATAGTAATACTTGTATTCGGTCAAGAAGAAAACATTTTAAGTTACTGTAGAGCTCTATTGTGTGTGAATCAAATCAGGAATGACCTTTTGTATTTCACACACAAACGTGGATATTATGAGCATTATTTTAACCAATGTTGGTTTGGTTAAAATAACGCACAACAAATATTTTCACATCAGCATTGAACGAAAGTGGAAATAAAAATAATACACAATAAATAACATACATCTTATCATGCAGATCACTTTCCCCTCAAATTAAGATATGTTATCTCAATTCCCTTAATCACTTCCCAATTTAGTGCTTTCCCTGCCTTAAACAAACAAGCTGGCCTACATGTAAAATCACATAATGTCCTCCGTATCATCTTGAAGGAATTTCTTTTTTTGGATAGAATCCCTTGATTTATAATATATTTTAGGAATTTGACAATATGAATCATCTTGAAGATGTGAGTGGAGGCCCTTGGGAGGTCTTTATTCACCCCTAAGCGCTGCAGTGCAGACAAGGGTCCTCCTGCATGGCGGCTTGCATGCCCTGCCCCAAACCTGAGGAACGGAGGTGGCTATGATGTGCTCGAGTGGAGGAAAACGATGACTGGTGGGCCACAAAATTCGGGCTTATCTGGCCAGTTTGGGCTAGTCCGGCCTACCGACAGGATTTGGGTGTTGAAGGAAAATTCGAAAGGGACAACCTATTGAGCTCTGAACTTTTTCTCAATTTTTGTGATGGCAGAAAATGATGCGTTGAAACAACTTTTATATATATGCCAAGTTCAGATTCTCCACAGATTTAAAAGTAGAAATTCTGCAAAGTTCTAATAGTTTAATTAATTAGTTCAAATTTTTAGGGCCACTAGATGACTTGGTAAAATCTTTGAAAAATCTCTAAAATTCTATCTTGTGATCTAGTTTATTATGGTTGAAAAACATTGGTACATTTATATGGAAGTTCCTTAACATGGGTTAAATTTTACAATTATTAGCTTCATTGATTTGAATTTCAAATTTCAATTTAAGAAGCTCTAGAAAGAGGAATTTGATCTCAACATGCAGGTGCCACACATTAAAGATGTTTTTACTTATTGGGGTGTGTCACAGGCTCCGTGTCATCCGGCCGACACAATGAATCCGATCACACTGATTCTGTATCATATGTGGGTTCCCTTTTATTTATGATTCATGGTGTATACCTACATATTTGGATTGTTCATTGGATAACTAGGTTATCCCCATGAGTCCATTGGGCTGCCTCTCTTTTTTGCCATATTTATGTTCGCCTGCATGAGCATGCATCCATGGGGGAGACGAGATCATTGAGGCTGCAATCTTTAAGGTTGATTCTATTTATCTATAGTTTGATAGGCAATTGGCAGATAGAGATCAATTTTGCTATCAATTTTTTGTTATTTTCAATACAAAATAATATTGGTTTTTCCTTCAATAAGAAAGAAAAAAAATGGATCATAGAGAAGATAAAAAACTGGCAAGACACATTAATATTTCAATGAATCTTTGTCAAATAAAACAAATAATTGTTGCATGATATGAAATTGAAATAAAAATACTATTGTACCAATGTTTTAAAATTGGATCACATCGGTACGGATATAGATGTTGCCTCAATGACGTCATGCCGCCCATGCATGCATGCTTCTGAAGACCTAAATAAATACGCCGTTAAAGAGAAAGAGCCAAAAGTATTCATAGGGATATCTTATTTTCTGATGAACAATAAAAATATACAACATGTTATGTATAATAAAAAAAATTGCACCCACCTAGAATATTGAGGAGGAACCAAATATATGTCTAACTCAATTTGAATGAAGGACATGGTATCGGAGTTGTTCACATGCATATCCATGTGAATTGTTTAACACTAAATGGATAAATAACTTTGACATTTCGACCCATATGTGATGGATCAAATAGCACTATAAATGTACCCATATGCCAAATTCTTCTCCTCACTGATCCTTGCTTAGGTTCATAGACCAGGCCCTGTTTCTTTGTAGAAGGTGCAGTAGTGGTCCTTACATATGTTGGCACGAATGATAGTTGCAACAATGGTGTCATTCTCCACCGTTTGCATGATGCTACTCCTATATGCGGTGGCCCAAGCGGTTCAAGTCCCCAACAGTGAGGAGCTCATGGGCATCCATGACCTAGTGGCACAGACATGCACAAATGCATCATCTATATACAAAACACCACATTTGCATATCAGCCAGGAGTTTTGTGAGGCAGCTCTTCGCTCGGACAAGCGTAGCATAATTGCCAAGCACCCACGCGACCTTGTGCTCATTGCTATTGATCTTGTCCAGCATGGCGCAGCAAAAGCAGAAGCCAAGGTCAATGATACAAACAAGCAGAAGAACCACAGCCCAGACACGACACTCGTCCTTCAGTACTGTCATTTGGATTACAACACCATAGTAAACACAGTCCCCGTGTGTCGCATGATGGTCCTTGATGCAAGCCCCTGGTTCGGCCACTACTACTACCAGTGTGCGAAGAAGCTCAAGGATGCAGCCGATGACTGTCATGACAATCTCTATTACGTTAATGTAGATGATCAGGTGAGGAAGGTGTTGTGGAATGAGGCAGTAGAGATCTATCGTCGTGCAACCCTTCTTGAGGCTATGATGTATGTAACGTTTCCACCTGATACATATTAAATAATTAGCCCTTGATGGAAATAATATATAGTCTTGCATGTATTTTGTCAATGAGAAAATATTTTAAGTTACTGTAGAGCTCTTGTTGTGTCAACAGGACTGACCTTTTGTAATTCACACACAAACATGGAGATTTTGAGTATTATTTAACCATTGTTGTTTTGGTTACAATAATACACAATAAATATTTACACATCAGCATTGGATGAAATTGGAAATAAAAATAATACACAATAAATAACATAAATCTTATCCTACGGATCATTTTCCCCTCAAATTAAGATATCGTATCTCAATTCCATTAATCACTTCCCAATTTAGTGCTTTCCCTGCCTTAAACAAACAAGCACCTAAACGATTTTCAGAACACAGGCAGGCAAGATAACCATGAATTGATTTGAAGCTGAGACTGATTTGTGGATTCTAGTTTCTCTAACCATTGTTAACTAAATTCGCAACAAAGAGAGCAAATCTGTTTATAGCCCTAAATTGCTGAGTCGACGTTAAGGAAACAAGTGGATCCATTTGAGCCTCAAAGCATTACGCAGGAATGAGAAGGCAGCAGGGAATCCCGGCAGAGGGCATCTGCGGCAGGGGCTGACCTGGTAGAGCGGGCATAGCGCAGGAGGCGACCAGGCTCATGCAGCAGTTGCCCGTGATGGTGAAGCGGCTGTAATATTTTGCGAGAGAAGGCACATGTTTCAATCTTTTTTTTTATTAAGATTTGAATGATCACATGAACAAGTCAGAAGACTCTCAGGCAACAAGTCATCATGCGTAACTAAACCATAAGTAAACAGCACCGCACTACTCTGGGAAGACAGACATCGATCACAATTACTACTATATACTACTATATAGTTATTCTCAGCATTCAGCTATAGCCAGATCCTGTCAGGCGCCTGTCCTCCAAGTGCGCTCGCTCTCATAGTCTCATGGAGCGTCTCCATCTGTCTCAGAGCTCAGATTGCCGGCACCAATAGTGACGGCCACGCCCATGCCTGAGGGACAGTTGAGGTCGTTGCAGTGATTGCCCTCGTAGCATTCGTTGTGGCAGAGCGGGTTGTACTTTATGCCGGGATGCACCTTCTTGCAGAACTTGTAGCACCTGCAGTAGTTGCAGCGGAACGACTCCGCCGCTGTCCCCTGGAACAGGAGGAAGGTGAGGACGGTCACCAGGAGCAGAGCCCTCATCAGCTTTGCGTTGCGCGGCGCCATTGCTTTCTCAGTTCTCTCGCAGAGGACAGTGGGAAGGAAGGCAAGTTGTTGCGGTCGTCGATGGTAAGCTCAGATGTATCGATGGCCCGGGTGGCGCCTGAATTTATAGCCCCGCAACCGCGAACTCGCACTGTCCATCGTCGTCTGAATGAATCACAGCTAAGGACCCTTGGCTAATGGCTTCTGCTTTTGTCAGAGATGTTTGTTCAGAAATGAAACTAGCTTAATTTGCTGGAGACAGATCAGATCAGAGACAATTTTTGTCTGAGATCCTTGTGCTTTTCTTGGCAATCGATACTGATCTACACATTGAGCTTGAACAAAGATAAGACGCAACTTCCACACACTGAGCCGTTTCTTGTTAACTTTGCACTGATCGGATGGCTAACGTCAGGGGTAAAAAAACTTTAAAGAATGAAAACATCTGCAATTTCATCACCTTGTTGAAGTACTCCACAACATAAGCAGCATAAATTTCAGTATCACGTATTGTTATTGTGAACAAAATGAGTGATAAAATTAACTTCCACCGTACCAAAACACATGAAATGAAATAAATTGTAATTTCGGCAACCTCCTGGCTGGTGAAAGCAACGCCTTTGGACATAAGTAATCCTATATATAATTAAGCTAGTGAAACAAGATAACATCCTCTTAACTATATATAGGAAAAGCTAGCGATCACACCTTATTCATTATGAGAATTGGTAGGTTATGATCCTACTCCTGCCCAACACGAATTGTCAAAGACGTTTGTTCAGAAATGTTTTCTTTGCCAGGAGGCCCAGGAACATTGTCAGAACCGGCAATGGACATATCTTGGACATAGGACGACGGTGAAAGCTTAATTTGTTGGAGACATTTTAGGAAATATATGTATGGAAATAATTTCTAGTAGTACGTCCTAATTAACACACTTGTCTGCCACCAGGATATGTAAGCGTGTAGTACTGATTAAACTCCGGTGGCAATACCGCACAAGAGATCTATGCATACACACAAACGATTTGATCAACAGTCATACATGAACATGCATGTACCCTGTTTGTTTCCAATCTATCAAAGCCTCAACATGACATTGCCATCAAGATGAGTGGTTAGGCCACTCAACCTTGCTCATATTTAGGGCAGTCATCGTCAGAACAACATGAACATGGATGGACCCTGTAGTGCAATGTGAGTTTTGTACTGCATGGACCCTGAGGGGAAGATCAGCCCGCGCACTCTAATATCCTTCTTGCCCAAGTTTCTAGGATGTGGACCTGCTGTCCCTTGTAATGGCATCAAGGTGGCTAGACGGATCCATCACCAGGGAGCCTTCCAAACGCTGGGTGGCATCAATGTAAACACTGCAAACGGGAATGCTATTCTAGATGAAATTTGTCTCCTTAGGCAGTTGAAGAAGCTCGACGTGACCCTGATGTCTCGGCTGCAGAGGGGAGGATCAAGTTGATGCCATTGAGTATCAGCTCACGCACTCTAGTATCCTTCTTGCCCAAGTTTCTCACATGAAAGTTAAAATCTACACCGTTCATTCATTTATCCTATTAAATCTCAACGCTTCATCTATTTTCTAATTCCAAACTCAGAAAGTATTTCTCAGTTGCCAAACGCCACTTGAGGTTTTTGTCTGACCATAACCCAATTATCTTCAGAGCGTGGAAGGGAAAAAGGGAGTATGAGAGAACCTTTGAAATTTGAATTATCATGACTCTCACATGAGGAGTTCTTGGTTCTTGCCAAATGTTACTGAAACCTTTTTCAGTAATGTATCAGCAAGGAGCAGAGGTATTTGCGCAAGAAAAGGATTCTCGTTGATGAGCATCAACCTTTTTCTTCCTGTGCCAATCGAAGAACAGTGAGATCCAGGAAGCCGAGGGCTGGCCAAAACAACATTTCCATCTCTGACAGCTCTGTACCATTGGTGAGCCCTGGAACTCAGGCAGACAGGGATAAGAAGCCCCTTTCACAGCTCCACGCAACAGATTCGATGAATAATCATCTATTCCCTCCATTTTTAAATTATGTCGTTGTTGACTTTTAACATCAACTTTGAATATTCATCTTATTCAAAATATTAATTTAAATATAAAAAATTATAAGCTGTGATTCAAATAACTTCTAACAGATTTGATGAACAATCATTTCCAATGTTGTTGTTTGGCTGTTAACGGAATTGATTTCCAAGAGTTATAATTGAAAGGATGTTTGGATTTGCCTGCTGAATAATTTTCCAGATGATGCTTGGATATCATG
>BCLH01000334.1:83172-107253 GCA_001602315.1 Zoysia pacifica | reverse complement strand
CATCTAGATCTGATCGAGGAGGGAGGAAGGAGGGGAGGGAAAGGGGGAAGAAGTGTGGCAGGCAGTGGTGCAGGTGCTACACCGCCAACGATGCATGAGCAAGGAGAAAAACCTGGTGGTGGCGGCTGCTTTCTGGTCGTGGTGGCTGCCATGCTAGGTTAACCTGTCTTTGTGGGCTGAATTGGGCTAAGAGCAGGGGATAGGCCAGGCTCCAACAGGTGGCAGATTAATGGGCCACCAGATGGCTGGCCCAATGCTTACTGTGTTCTTTTTTCCTTTTTTTTTATTTTTTCTCTCTCCCTTATTTTGTTGGTACACAATATATATGATACAATAATAACTATCGCTTAGGAAAATGCTTAAGCGCGCCTAAGTACGCTTAGGCGCTAGGGTAGGTCACCGCTAGCTTAGCATCTAGCGCCTTTTTTCTGTGTCAACAAACCTTTATTTCCCCTCTATTTTCTGCAACTGTGGCATCAATCTGGATAGATTTGATGTTGCATCTTTATTTTTTCCTGCCAAGTATGTAATTTCTGCAACTGTTTGTTTGAAAGTGATTTCAATATAATTATATTTAGTTGTAAGAAAAACAAAAATGTTCACTAGTAGCGTGTTTAGTTAAATAATCAATATGTATGAATTGAGATAAACATACTCGTTGGGCGGCAAATTAATACACTTGGAGTAATAACCATATCCAACGCTGGAAAAGCTTGATAGAGCCCTAATGAATTGAATAGAATTGAATAAGAATTAATTTGATACATGCTATTGCAGTTTTTCAAAATTTAAGATATGTCATCTGCATCTACGTGTCATCCACTTACAGGCCCTCTGCAGGTGACACGGTGGTGGCATATCTTCAAACTCGAAAAATGATAATGGTATATTAGATGACCCGATGTATGAATAAAGAGTGAGAGGTATTGTAGCCATTATCAGCTATAAGAAAATAAACTTGAAGTTTATGTCTGAGCATAACCCAATTATCTTCACATTGGGCGAGAAAAAATGAATAGGTAAGTGAGAACCTTTGAGATTAATCAGGTTTATTAAGACCAAAACCATACCAATATTAGCAAACATCGACTGTAAACCCACCTAGTCCGTACTGAACCACCAGGTAGACAAGTGTATGATAGAACGCACATGAGAAAATATATTAGCTTCACACTAAAGGTCTAAACAAACGATGGATCAATGACATAAGCCCAGCATTGCAGGTTCAACATGCCTCGACCATGTGAATTTACTGCTTCGATCCTTCTAAATTGATAATCAACCCCTGCCCCCTCATCGACCATCGTGAGCTCAGAATTACCAATGCCGTATAGCAGCTGTGAAGCGATTTATGGTGACCGCAGGTTAGCACCGAGGCATCTCGTATTCTCAGAGAAGGGAGTAGGGAAAGATGGTAGTACTATCTTGCTGGCTCTTGCCGAGCCCCGTGCCGGTCTTCCACCCCACCTTCTGCAGCAGCCTGAACCCGACGTTGGACGCGGTGAGGTGGGTGTGGACGGAGGCCTGCTCGAGCCCTTCCCTGTCAAGGTTATCCGTGGGGCGGTGGTTCATCGGCTGGTGGAACTCCTCCAGATCCTCCTCCTCCTACAATGAGGATTTTCTGTTGGCGCGCGCAGCTGAGGTGGGCGCATCCACCGTCCGCTGGCCCGACGAGATTCGCACCGGTTCGGCCCGGGAGCAGTGTGGATGGTGGGAAATGGAACATTCTGAAACATTGTGTACTACGGCCCATCTGTGGAACAAAATGAGCTGGTGAAAGGATAAAATATGAAATTCGAACGCACAGCCCGTCTCCCGAATAAAAGGCATATATACGCAGCCCAGCCCATCAATGTTCCCCCGGTCGCCTCTCCAGTCTCCCCGGCTCGTTCAATCTCTCCGTCGCTTTCCACGGCAAGCAGCGTCGCTAGGGTTCCGACTGACACCGCGTATACTCTAATTGATGCGTGATTTCAGGGAGTCCGCCGAGTTGGCGCATGTAGGAGACGCAGATCCACCTGCCATGGTGGATGAGGCGATTGTTGGGATGCATGTCGACGGACCGAATCCATGCCTGTGCACTGGTAAAAAGATTCGTTCGATGGTTCTCCCAAAAGTTGCAAACGAAACGAATGCAGTTTAGCGGACGTAGTTGTGACCGCTGAGTTTTACAACTGTTTTTGTGACGTTGAACTAGCCAGCATTCAGTACATTGGGGAAATGACTCTTGTGCCCAATGACATGCATATCGATTTGCTCTGTCCTGTAAGCATATAATTACAATGTAACTGGTCACCGCTAAACTACTGTCAAAGCAGTATGCAAAGCACTATTCGCACAACAGCCTGTGCCGTCCATCTAATTCCCTTGTTTGTGTTAGGTTCGATGTTAGGTTGCATTGCTCGTAAGAAGTAAGGGTGGAATTTATGGTGCAGATAAAGAAGGCTGTCGTAGCAGACACGTAAAGAGAAGAGAGTGGCACGAAGAATATCTGACGTTCGACGTTTGGAGAAAAACCCCGGCTGCTTCCATACCCGGCGGAGCGGAGCCCATGAACAACTCGCACGGAGTGCTTTCGAAGAACCGGAAGGAGCGGCCGGCAAAGGAAACTGCGGAGGGGGCAAAGGGACCGGCGGGAGCAGCGGCGGCGGCGGCGAGGGCAGTCGAAGGGGCCGACGAAGGCAGCAGGGGTGGCGACGGCGGACGAAGGAACCGCCGGACGGGCTAACATGTACAGTGTAGTTCGGCGCATACCATTAGCTTTGGGCCTTCCATTTACGTGCTCGAATACTACGTAGTACTAAACAAATCTTTTTGATTTTGTAATAATGTAATGATAATTTTATTCCTGCCCAGCTTTCATCCCTTGCAAAATGTAACAATATTTTATTTGCATACTCTCCTCGTCTCAAAATAAGCACCGGAATCCTTGGCTGCGACGTAAACGTGAGTTTGAAGCCGTCTATCCCGCGCGCACCCCTTCGATCCATTCATTCTCTGATGCTGGCTTTAAGCGTATTGTTCTTCTTCAACCTCACGCCAAACTTTGCATGTCGCTGTCGTTGAATCTGGAGGTCTCCATGGTTTGAACCCGTGAAAATGACGTTACTTGATTGTCCCTCGGACACAAAAGCATTAGCGGATCGACTTTAATGGAATTTTCTCTAATTTTAAGTTTTCTTTGAAAATTATAAGTTGTGCTGTAGCAATGAGGTGTGACCCACCTGAATCACCCATGGGTAAGGGTGATAAAAGAGCTCGACCCGTGGATTCTTTTACAAATTAAATCAGCTTTTATTAAATTTTAGTTCAAAAATAAATTAAAATTTAGCTCGATTCTAATTCGATCCGACCCTTCCTATTTTTTTAATTCATTTTCTTTTGTCCGTTTTCATCCCTACCTGTGGGTCACCACTGCACGCAAGTAGCTCTCAGCTGGTTTGGTAAAAGTCAAACACATGTGCTATCAAATACTGTCAATCAGTCCATATCTACTTGATCCGGTCCGAGCAATGCCAGCTTTATATGCATGATTCATTAGCTCTATGGCGATTGCAAGATCAGCTTAAATTAGTTTTTTTATGGACCCGATCGAGCCTGTCTCACACGTGACTGGTCTTTTGTTTAATAATCGCTCTTAGCTAACAGTTTCATGTTGCTACTCTTTTTGTCCCAGAATAAATATCGCATTTTTTTTTTACCTTTTAGACTTCATGTTTGGATTTTAGACATGAAGTTAATTGACTCTTGATTTTATTAAAAAATCCTGAAAATATTAGTGTTTATTTTATTATGAATTATTTTATCATTAGAGATATTATAGGCATGGCTTTTTATATATATTTGCACAAAAAATTGAATCTCACCAAACTGCTGCTCGCTTCCAGAACCCTACCAAACACACAATAGAACAAACATTTAGAGATATTATAGGCATGGCTTTTTATACAAATTTGCACAAAAAATTGAATCTCACCAAACTGCTACTAGCTTCCAGAACCCTACCAAACACACAATAAAACAAACATTAGAGATATTATAGGCATGGCTTTTATATATATTTGCACAAAAAAATTGAATCTCACCAAAGTGCTACTAGCTTCCAGAACCCTACCAAACACACAATAGAACAAACATTAGAGATATTATAGGCATGGCTTTTTATATATATTTGCACAAAAAATTGAATCTCACCAAACTGCTACTAGCTTTCAGAACCCTACCAAACACGCAATAGAGCAAACATACGACAAGTGAGCAGCAATTATAGGAATCCCACATACTAATTGTTATATGATGCTTTTTTTTTGTCATAAGATAAATTTATAGTATTCAATTGAACTTGCTCAGGAATGCTCCTAAATTACTTGAATTCGGACCTCGATTGAATCATGCACGTGAGGGATAGTCCACGGTTTACATTGGTATAAAAGACAAGATCACATGCTATGGCATCGGGTACGTAACATGAAATGGCATCGGGTATGTGTTTCAGTTTACGACTTGCCATGCTTACTACTACCTCCATCTCAAAATAAGTATTTTTTTTACTTTTGAAAATTATTTTTGACCATTTATTTTATTCAAAAAAATTATAAAAATATTATTTATGTTATTGTAAATTATTTTCTTATTATTTGGATGATTAGATCGAGTAAGATATTCTAGCCCACTGCTCTCACCAGTTATAAATATATTATTTTATTTCATAAACAAGTGCAAGCCTGTTGGGGAGCCATTCGACTAGGCTTCGATTAGTTTTCTTTAGGACTCAATTCATTGACCAGAACTCAATTTATTGACCTGGCTTAATTGTAGTCGTTATATATAACAATAATAATCCTATCCCAAGACTGAACTATCCTCAACTTAAAGCACACTCCTAACACTACTAGACGCAAAGTCATCTGACTTTTTCTCCACGGCCTTGAACGTCATCGTACCTTACATGGCTTTGCATGGCCTCAACTCAACCTTGGTGATAGTGTCATGTCATGCCGGCTTTCAAACTCAGAGATGGTTTCATTCAGATTATCACTTGTGGAGTAACGCACCACCGGCTGCTCCCAGTTTTGAGGTTTAAATCGGGAAATCGCCTTACATGTTTTTCAGGAGCATGACTCTCGATGTTAAAGCGTGCCAGCTCATCCTACCATCCTAACAGTTGGTAAGTAAGTCTCTCCTAGGCATCCCATTTGCCTTAACTTTTGTTCAACCCTCGTCTTTATCACTTATACGATGAGGCTCAACCACCAAACCGTCCATACTTTTTGCTTTTTTTTTTCATTTATATAGTATAGATCATCTTTGATCTCACCTGGCCTCTGGACTGTCTGGTTTGCCTCTTGTCCCTAACATGTGCCACATTCTTCTACAATTGATGACCAAAAACCTACAAATTGTCATCTAGATAATCCAAAACCTTCACTAAGCACCGACCAGCAAGCATAATTTATATGACCCACGATAATTGCAACTCAAGACAAATTCAAACTCAAATGAATTTGTCAATAACTCATCACACAAATTGAAGCATTACATATCTCGACATGTTCCTCATTATATCTCACCTTCCACGTTTGCACAAAATTGATAGCGTCGCCGGCCACAACGTCAGCTTGTGTGCTACTCCGTTAACTTTTTAGTGGCCATTCTAATTCTAAGTAAGACAAAAAATTTGTTTTGAAAAGTTTGGATGGTGATGTGTCCGTGGTTTCTGATGTTCTGTCAGTTCGTGATAACTCTCGATTGATAAAAATGTGACACATAATCGATCTGACCTCGAATAAACACGATTCGAACCCTGCAATCATAGCACCACTTCTACTATGCTTATCAATCGTGCGTGCTGCCCAATTGATCTCGCTATAATAAGGCTAATTCTTGCCTGCGAATCAAAGAACACAAGTAAGAATAAGTAAAAACGCAACACACATACGAAATCTTAAGATCATAAATTGAGGTCTCCCAAACCTTATAACAGTGAAACTGTATTAAAACATAGTAATCTAAGTAAAATTCGAGCTTAATGACAGCGTCTATTGTTTATATAGTGTTTAGAGCATACTCAATGGGGCAACTCTAATACTAATGAGTCTAAAAAAGATATACGAGCAAAAACTAAAAGACGATGTCGTAGCATCAAGACAGTTTCTGAAGGTCATCTTGTTTTAATGAGTTTTGATGACTCAAGTCCAATTTTGAGACGAGACCGGTGGTGTTGAAAAGTTAGTTTTCCATCTATATCCAGATTGTCAAAAATAGAGTTCGAATGCGACCTGAGCATCCGTTTCAGTGCAAACTGCTCCTGGTACGTGAGGGTGACTCGAATTCGAGTTGTATTAAAATTCCTCTGGAATTGAACATCTCGTGCTAGCCTTGTATGTTTTTAAATTTTTTTTCCATGCTTCTCTTGATCCTCTCTAATATTACTAATCATGATAAAGTTATTAGCTAACAATCTATTCTCAAAATAAGGTAAATAAATGTTCATTAATAAGCTCATCTTTAAATTCAATTGTGGTGTACAAGCTCTCGTGATTGAACCATCAACAGTAACTGGAGGAGTTTTGCGTGTATCTAGTAGAGTGATGTTCTTTCAGATGGTATATATTACTGAATGAATATTTAAAATTTAGAATGATAATTAAATATGAACGAGTATCACGATTGTAACACTTGTGTTTCAGAATTAAGAAGCCAAACTGTTCAAGTCCAAAATTATAGAATCCGAGCTCAAAAAGGATTTAATAAATTACAGCTAGATCGCATTTCAGCTTGAATTTCAGAATGTGAGTTCAAAATTTTCAAAGAAAGGTTGTGAAATAAAAAAAATCTTCCTTTGAAAAGTTTTGCAAATACTTGAATGTAAGAAGATACTTAGGTTCTTTTCAAAATAGGAGGTCCAAATCCAAATCTGGTTTCCTTAACGAGTAGCCTTCTTCTAAAATTCTGTAAATTCAAATCTAGTTTGAAATTTTACTTGCACCCGACATGAAAGTTGTTCATCTCAAATCTCTCTATCATCTTGCCAAGTTTCAGAAATTTCAGGGCTCTAGAGGTACTCTTTTAAGACCTCAAAAAATGACTAAATAATCTGCCTTCAGCAGATAGGACTATGTCCTTACCAGTTAGCCAATTTCAAAGTTATATATCTTTTATCCTTTTTGGCAAGAACCTGTGCATGTGGTTTATGTTATAGACCACATGTTTAAGAAACTTTCTACAAAGTTTTGAACAATTTCGGGCTTGTTTTCTATTCCTTTCTCGGCTCCCAAATTGATTAAGCATTAAGCTTGGCTGACTATTTTCTCAGATTCTTAACAATCACTTGTCTTGTGACTGTTGCCAGATTAAATTCAATGCAAATTTCGTCTTGACTCCAAAGACAAATTTGTTCCTTTTGAGGTACTCTCTTCTTGCAAGTTTCAAGATTTTCAGAGTGGTGGAAGTATTGCTTTTAGACCTTAGAATTTGGTTAGCTGATCTGCTTTCAGAGGATTTTCCCAAGACTCCTTATCAGTTAGACAATTTCAAAATCCCATGTCTTCTATCTCCTTTAACAAAATATTGTGCATGTGATCTATGTTGTAGATTCCATGTTGAAGAGCAATCCTACCAAGTTTCGTTCCAAACC
The DNA here is from genome assembly GCA_001602315.1 of Zoysia pacifica. Taxonomy (NCBI): domain Eukaryota; kingdom Viridiplantae; phylum Streptophyta; class Magnoliopsida; order Poales; family Poaceae; genus Zoysia; species Zoysia pacifica. The sequence continues at coordinate 99,617 of BCLH01000334.1, read as the reverse complement.
ATTTTCGAAATTTCATATCTTCCAATTCCTATCGAGAAAACTATTTCCCCAAGTTTCAACATGTTCAGAGCACTGGAAGTATTCTTTTTGGACCTCCCAAAAATGGTAAACTAATCTGCTTTCAGCAGCTCTTCCAAGTCTCCTTATCAGTTAACTATCTTCTAAATTTAATACCTTCCATATCACTTAGATTCGGATTGTGCATGTTGTTTAAGGGTTAGAACTCATGCTGGAGAACAGTCTTGCAAATTTTCAACCAAATCCGAGTCCCTTTGCTAATCGTTTTTCTACTTCCAAAACCCTTACTTGTTAAGCTTTGAGGGGATCTCCCTAGCAGGCGGGACCTACCAGTCAGCCTCACTACGCGTCTTCTACCTCCTCCAGGTGCCGATCACCCGCGCCCCTGTTCCGTGCATGTGTGCCACGACCTCTCAATTGTAGCGACCGAGGTTTTCCTTACCTTTCGATAAGTCTCGATCTTCCGTGACTTGCCAATCCCATGAGTTTGACAATCACGATATCACAAGCAATCAATCAAGAAACCATAACAGAAATGTTAAACAAGAAACAAGAATAGAAAAATAGCAGGTCAAAATGAAATTATTAGAATAAAATCTTTCAAAGGGGTCCATCGGCACGCAGGCTGGAAATATTTCAGAGCAGATATATCACTATCGTGAATCCAACAAAAGCAACTCCGGAAGCATCAACATGACAACAGTAGCGAACCTCCTCCATACAGGCTAGCTTGAGCGCAGAAGCGGACGTCACGGACCATCAGAGACGTAGTCGAAGTCGAAGCTGAGAGTATCCTCTGAAAACAACAAATTAGAAAACTGTGAGTACGAATACTCAGCAAACAGCGTACTATATAACAACAATGTATGCATGCAAATGGTTTCAAGGGTAATGGTATGGCTCAAGTGCTAAATGTAAGTTTAAAACATTTCATTTTACTTAAAGGATGTAAGAAAGCTTTATTTTAAAAATTGTCAAATTTTATTATCTTGCCCCGTGGAGATCTCCGTTATCTCGAACGGGGGTTCATTTTAATGCCGATGTAATCTCCACACTCGGCCATAGCTGAAAGGCCGAAGTCAAAAATATTTTTAAAAAAGGAGAGGAGGAAAAAAAAGCAAAGCTACTCAACGAGGAGCACAACTCAGGAGGATGTCCTTTCAAAAAGACGTGGCAATACGCATCGACTAAAACTCTGCAGAGGTTATGCACCTGGACCTACGAGATGCGTCATCGGGAACTACCGCCGTAGCCCCGACGAACACACAAGACCCGTCCACAAGCTTTAACTGGCGTCATCCATCCTCCAGGATAGGGATCACAAAAGCCTACGCAATCGGGTCTTGGAGCTGTGAAGAGCCTACCACTGATCAGGTGGGATATCTCGATCTCATGCGGGGAGTCAGAGCTCAACACCACACTAACACAACACCGTCAACCCACGGGTAAACAACCAGTCTCGGCAAGCTTCAAGATCAAGCCAACTGCCCATACAGCGTAACGTGGTGTGCATAGTTGTCAACTGAGCGTATAAGACTCGAAGGACTTGGTCCTTAATTACCGGGGCAGGCACCAACTCCAACCTCAATGCTAACAACAAGTCTCACGGAAAGATCACAGCTCGGATCTTTCTGTTGTACCCGCAACAGGTACGCCCACAGGGACTTGTCAAAAGTCATCCAGCTCCTCATACTCCAACCTGCCCCCGCTAAAATAGTTATGTAAAATTATTTGTAATACTCACACATTTGAAGCACAGTTCAAAAGCACTTAACACAAATTCCATTTTATAGTGATAGGTGTGAGATAAAAATAAATGCGACAAAGTATAGCTAAGCATAAAAGTAAAATAAATGTACTAAAGCAATCCTAGGGTTAATATTTATGAAACAGTAAATAGACACGGCTTAGGAATATTGCTAGCACATTTTAAAATAGTTGACATGTAAATTAGAGCTGCAAACAAAACATGCAGTTTAAAATGCTGAGAACAAAGTGATCAAAGAACGCGGCTTGCCTGGCAAATCGGGATCGTAGTCGAGATTCGGGTCGACGAACTGATCGAGCTCGCAGAACTCCTCCTTATGAACAGCAGCTAATCACAATACGAACAAGAGAGATTAGACACTAATTACATGACAAAAATATAACCGAAATTTAAATCTAATTCAAAATTGCTAGACTAAACGTGCGCAAAACGTTCCCCGGATCAACCTTACATGACAATTGCGATGAGACAAATTAACAGAACAATTTTAGGAATAATCGGAGTTTAAACGGAGTTCTTGAAGATTATAGACGATCGAGGCCACAAAGATTTAGATTAATTGTAAAATAATTAATCGCAGATTAAATTAACAATTAATCTAATAATTAACCGGAAAAAAAAATGAATTTGAGAGAGAGAAATTATTCTCACCGGGGATCTCTGCAAATCGGAGCTGAAATCGTAGATCAGAGAAATCGGACGGGGCACTGGGAAATTTGGAGGTCGCAACAGGGCAGCGCGTCGATGCAGGCTTCAGTCCCCCGGGTCCATGCGCGGAAGATGATGACGGAAGCAGCAACAGGTTATGGACCAGAGGAAAACACGCGACGCGAAAAACGGAGGCAGATGACGTCGCTTCGGTGTTGACTCACTGGAAAAACGACAGAGGCAGGCGATGGCGTCGAGCGTCGCGTCCTCCGAACGGCTGGCGCGGGACCGCAGGCTTCGGTTGACGGCGACGCGGGCGGCACGGAGATCGGCGCAGAGCAGACGGCGCGAGCAGGCGACGCAGAGGACGGCACGGCGCGGGAACCGGTGACGGCAGCAGGCTCCACACACGGATCGAGGCAGGCGCGCGCCTGGTGGGAACGGCGCGCGGGAAGACGGAAAGCGGTTGTCAGGAATTTTGAGCCTTGCAGTGTGACGAGGATTAGGGATAGAGTTAGAGGGGTATTTATTGATAGTTGAAAAAATAGAGGTTAGAAATTAATCTCGGAATTAATTAATAACCGCGAAATAATTAAAAAGGCTGAAAAGATTAATTAAAGCAAATATCTAGAGATCCGAAAATTAATTAGAGAATTTCCAGAAAATAATTTTAGCCCCAACATAAAATACGCAGACTAAATTATTTTGGCATCGAAACAATTTCGATAAAATAATTTCAAATTGAACGAAAAAAAATTTGGAATGAATGATTTTTGAAGGGAACGAAAATTGAGACACATAATTTAAACAAAATTTGAGAAATCACTACTTTATTTAATTTGAAAATTCGAAATGTCACACCAATCCCTTCCGCAAAGCCGATACGTGTCCCCTCCCCGAGTTACTACGAGTTCCTTGCCCTCTAGCCGACGCCCCTCATCTCTCTCGCCATCTCTGTCTCTCTCACCAAAGCCCAAACGAGCCGCCATGGAGCGCCCCCCCTCCAAGCCGCTCCAGCGCTCCTACTTCGACAAGCAGCTGCGCCCTCCTTGCTCAACCTTCCCAACACCTCAGCTTACCTCCTCCCCCTCCGAGTTGGCCGTCAATGTTTCCCCAACCAAGTTCCTTTGCCGCTGCCGGCCGTTCTCCTCTCAAATTCGCAAACATAGGTAAACTAGGCATCGATTCCTCGGGCCTGCAGGTACTCAAGGGTATAAGGTTCTTATCTAATGTTTTCCCCTTTGATTTGGTCAAGGATTCGCCACTAATCGAAGCTTTCTCGTCGGCTTTCATGGAGACAGCGCCCACCTTGCAGTGGACAGCTCAATGTCGTCTCCCTAGACGCCATCTTCTTCCTTGCCGTCCATCTCTGAACCTGGTGAAGCTGTGAGACCAAGTTTCAAAGGATTTCGTTGACCGAGCCGACGTCCAAGCCTCGCCGAACTTGCTTCGCCGCCGGCCTCCACGATGACGGCCCTCCTCCGCGCCTCCCTGACGACGACGTCCTCTGTGCCTCCCTTCTACACAATCCCCTGAAGCTCCTGGAGCAGACGGAATCGGATTTCGTTTGTTGCAGCACCGTCGCGACCTGGCCAAAGCCCGCTCGTCTCCGCCACACGCCGACACCGCCTTCCGGTGAGTATCACGCCTCGGTGACCCTCTCACCGGTTTTCCCCTGTCGTGCAGCGTGTTATGGTACAGGGACAGGCCACTTCCGCCACCGGCAGGCCGCCTCCGACGCGGCGCCACCGCGCGCCGGCCACCCGTAGCATGGCCGGGGCAGGCCGTCCAGGCTGCCTCCAGGATCCTTTGCGCCAACAGGGCTAGATCCCGTGTGGCCGCTGCCCTGCGGCCCACTGTGTGGCTGCCCTAACTGGGCCAGGCCTTTGCGGCCCATTGCGCGGCCAGGCCCAACAAGGCTGGAATTTCTTTAAATTGCGAAATGATTTATTTAATTTTTCAGAAATTGATTTAATCTTGTAAAATCTATAGAAACTTCATCCTAACGATAAAAATACGAAATAAATTTTGTTAGGATCCTCTTAACTAGAACTACCTTTTGAAGCTAACTAATTTTCAGTTTATGCATCAAATTAATTTAATTAATTCAGATCACTAAATACTTCATTAATGCATTATCATTATTACTTGGCATAGTAAAATCTTAAAAATTTTAATTTTATGTTTATTTTGTCAAGCCTTCTGTTATAGAAGAGTTTAATATTTTATATCGATAAAATAATTTCTATAAATGCTTTATTGTGTTTAAATGGTGTTTAATTCATTATAAATCTATTTGATTTCAATAAATCTTGAACATTTCTCAAAAATTAGTTTAGAACCTTTTTGATTTTATGCACAACTCAAATTATATTTTATATTTTCAAAAAATATTTTAAAGAAGTTTTATAACTAAATTTGTATAGTACTTTGAAAATAAAAAGGCTATCATCGCATGCATGTGCTTTAAATTCGAGTCTTTGACAATTGCAAGCAGTATAATTCAATTCTTTGCATATCATTCACGCATAGGACCCAACCCACCCGAAGAAGAGCGTGGAGGTGTTCTTTGGCAAAGGATGCTAACTGTGAGCAAGTCTGAATGCATTAACTCTGTTTTAATTTTTATTTTATCACTATGTATTATATAATTAATGTATTGTGCATTACGTTGTAAGAGTTAGTTGAAAACTCTGGACTGCATAATAATGCCAATTACCCATGTTGAGTATATATTGGTACAGGTAACCCGATGTAGAGCTAGACTAAGTCACATTTGACGGTAGAAGTCGAGTGAATGAAAAACCTCACTCGCTAGATATAGACTGTTACCCTATTCACGTTATTATCACACTATAAACCTGAGATCGGACAGAAAATAGGATGGCACGGAGGCATGTTTTCTGTGTAGACTCATGGTCGAAGTGTTGTACCCTTGTCTGTATCGGTTAAAGACCAATTCGAGTGTGACCCCGTTGAGCAAGTTTGAATAGTATCGAATGCATACTAGGGACATGGGACCTAGAAAACCGACGTAGCAAAACACCGTAGTAGTTGAACGATCTTCACCTCTTTTTTGACGGCGGCGAAGGAGAACCTTGTGTCTAACCATAGATAGATTCAAGGATTATCGCATGGAGGATTTTGTGCTCGGGAGAGGTACGCTTACTCGGATCGGCCCTATGGATTGAGCGAAAGGTGACCATGTACGGCTTTCGAAAAGCGTGTACATGTCATGTATTTCGAGTTTTTATAGCTGATGTAAATCGATTATAATCGTTGTCTCTCACAGTAACGAGTATCGCTTGTTCACTGAGTCATATCGTAGTAATAACTAAACTTAATGAATAATATGAATTGTTTGTTTAGTTTATAGGCATTTGCTTGGCAACCATGTTTGCTATAGTTTATAGTGTAAATTAAATTTATATTTTTTAAAATTAACCTACCGTTAAAAGATGATAGTAAAGATTTATTAATAGTGCTATATTTTATACAAATAGTCATTCCTGTTAGTTAGCTTTATTATATCTTTAGAGTCAGCTATAGTTGGTCACGATGACGAGTAAGACTTGTTGAGTATTTGAATGCTTAGAGCTTATGTCTCTGTGGTTTTGTGTGTATGTGGTTTCTTTCTCCTTTTTCTGTACTAACTGACAGAAGCGGCAGAAACAACTTCGAAGGTGGCTATGTCCGTTGAAAGCTTTACTCGCCACTGCTGTTTATGTGCTGCTAAAAGATGCATTGTATGGACTTGATATTGTCGTATGTATAGTCTGTAGGAGATTCTAGTTTAACTCAAGTTTTCACTTTTGTGTTTTTAAAAATTTTAGTTTTATAAATTTTAATAATAGTTTATAATATATTTTATCATGCTTAAGTATACTTTTGGTTTTCGCAGCCCCGATAAGAATGTGTGGATGGATGAGAGGCGGTCTGTCACAGCGACGGAGCGCTAAGTCAAGGTCGTCTGCGGGGCTGTTTCATGCATTACTGTGTTTCCCACGTGAGTGCAGTTCTATGTACGACGCCAACTCTACACTGCACAAGTTTGGAACGGTAGCGCACTGATAAGCTGACAGGTCAAGTCAACAAAACTATTTGTTGTTGTATGTATATGGTTAATTAGTGCTAGCCTCCTCTTTATAATCCCGTCTCCAGGTACTCGGTAGACACACAATTCAGTGTTCTACCAGGGCTAGGTTCCAACGAGAACACAATCAAGCGAGAGAGAGAGAGAGAGAGAGAGATAGAGAGAGAGATGGCCGATCTCGCCATAGGGATCTCCAAGGCGGCGGTCGAGGCGCTTGTGAACAAGGTCAATACCGCCATGAAGGAGGAGGCCGAGCTGTGGCAGATCGTGCAGCAAGACACTGTGTTCATGAGGGACGAGTTCGAGATGATGCAGTCATTCCTCAACACGGCCGACGGGGAACGGATCAAGAACAGCGTGGTGAAGACCTGGGTGAGGCAGGTTCGTGACCTGTCTTATGACGCCGAGGACTTCATCGACTCTGTCCTCCTCTTGGACACGAAGAGGTCGTTCTGGACCTTATGGCTCCGCGTCCTGGCGTCATGCAGTTGTAACCAAGGAGAACCATCACCATTAGACCAAGCAGTCGCCGAGGTGAAGCTGCTCAAGGCTCGGGTCGAGGAGGTGCGGAACAGGAACATGCGCTACAGCCTCGTCAACGATCCCGGGGACATGTCCGCCGTCACGCAGAAGAAGCCCACCGTCTGTGCAACGTCGGCGGTCGACATCCTCGTGGAGGCATGGCGCACTGCCAAGAAGCAGGGTGGCTTGGTCGATCTCACCATGCTGATCACCGAGAACAGCAACGCACTTCGAGTGATCTCGCTGTGGGAGACAGGAGGCCACCTTGGGATGACCTCCATCATCAAGGAGGCCTACGAAAAGCCAGAGATCTGCCAGAAGTTCAGAGCCCGCGCCTGGTTGAATCTGGCGCATCCCTTCAACCCCCACGAGTTCATCCGGAGATTGGCGCATCAGTTCTACAGGAATTCTTGGAAGGAACATGGGGAAGAGATCCATGGGGTCGATGTCCTGACCGGGCTGGAGGCGGCCCAAGGCACTGGTCTGGTGAAAGAGTTCGTGCGGCAGCTAAGCCAGCATAGGTACCTTGTGGTCATTGAAGGCTTGTCCAGCATGGCAGAGTGGCATGCTGTCCGAACGTACCTGCCGGACAGTAAGAACGGGAGCCGGATTGTGGTGTCGACACAACACCTTGAGATCGCAAGATTGTGCCCTGGGCAATACCACCAGGTATTGGAGCTCAGGAAATTACCAGATAACCACTCAGTTTGTGCATTTTTCCATCAGGTATGTACTCTGGTTCTTCACAATTTTTTTGTTTGGGCCATTTCAAACTACTATTTTATTTATAACCTCTCAAGATCTAAATTTTATTTATATCCTCTTATGTTATTATCTCTTCTAAACACTTTAAATATTAACAACATTAACTTGTATCATCAACTTTGATTATTCGTCTTATTCTTTCATACGTTTAAAATTATTAGTATTAGTAGTGATTCAAATGTCTCTAATGCTAAAGCAAATTATAATAAAATATATTACATTTTTGAATAAGACGGATGATCAAAGTTGTTGCTGAAGTCAATGTCAATGGTATCAATATTTTAAAACCGGAAGGAGTAAATGGTTACAGCTATAATTACCTATCACTGCTACAAAATGAAATTTTCGTGTGGTGATTCATTTTCGTGAGTCATAAGAAACCTACATGATAAATGTTTTTTCACAAGTGTTGTCGAAAACCTCCACAAAAATTAAATTTTGTGACAGTGTTAATACACCGCCGTATCTATCAAGTTGATACTCACGGATATCATATATATTGTGAGGGTAAAAATAGAACCTCCATGAAAATTGTAACTTCATGACGGGACTTGGCCAAGCACTCACGTGTATTCTATTGCCTGAAATTTCAAGCCCCTGCCCGTGCAGTTCCTCTCTTCGCCACTCCACTTAACCAAGCAACCAACGCCTCACTATTCTTGGAAGGGAAAAAAAAAAACAGCGCCCCCAATCTCTCTCTTTCTTCTCCAGATCACCTCCAAGCCAAGGTCGCTCGCAGCTCGCCCGGCTACCTTGTTGCCCCCATCTTCAGCTTGCTCTCAAGCTCCAGAACCCAAAATCCCAAAGCAGCCTGCGCCCAGGCCAGCAGCACATCTATCTCCTGGGTCCAAATTTTACGTCTCCACCCCCAAATCCGCCCGGTAGGTCACACAGCTTCAAAATCCACCGACTCCAATCTGCTGGCTCCAACATCTCACCCCCAAATCTGGGCTAGCATCGAGCCAGCACGCCCTACATCAGGCCTCCCTCACGCGAACCGTGCATTGAGATGTAACACCATTAGTGTAGAGAATTACTTTCGTAGCCTAAAAAATTGATGAGCCTCTTTCTCTTTTTATTTTGAACTTCTCTGTGTGGACCAAATACAATATTTCATTACTTTCTTGGTCTTTTCATTTGTTTAGGCTGTTAACAATATTAAGTGAGGGGTGAAATAAACCAACACAGTTTAAGTTTATATTTATGTCGCAATTTGTGCGTACACTGATTTTTAATATGAAAGCATAACTGTGTTAATTTTTTACGTAATCTATTTTTTAACATGAAAGGATAACTGTGTTAAGTTTTAACAAATGTAAATTGAAATTGTGTTATGGGAGGAATAATTTTACTCCCCATTGCATAAACTAAAAAAAATGCTACTGATAAGAAAGAAATAAAAAATTACACTCAGTAGTACTGATAGCAAAGTTAAAAAATGAAGCCGCGACTTTTTTTTTTTAAAGAAAGGATGATGAAATTACAAAGGATGACATCCTCTGCTATGACTGCTAGTCACGAGGCACTAGCATATGAGTCCGGTTCTTTATGTGGTAGTGGTTACTGTATAGATGCTCACCCACTCTCTCCTCCGGGGAACCCGCGCGGCAGAGAGCCGATCCTCGTCCTCTCATTTGAGTCGGTCTTTTCGTCAGATTTAAGATCCCCTTCCTCTTTAACTTCGAAGTTATGTTTGACATTTAAGTCAATCCACATAGGTGTCTCATATATGAACAACCGGACTTTCAAGTAGACACGGTCAAATGAGCCATACATCACCACCGATCAGGGCACGAAATAGCACGACTCATTTAATTTTAGATTAGCCGAGCACATCGTGACTAACGGGCAGGGTCACCCAGCCCATGAGCTCAGGCGTAGGTCTACGGTATGGTTCAAAAACTACTACTCATTCTGAGTCGATCCATTTAGTATTCCAATTCAATTAAATAAATTCAATATTAAATAATACAAAATAGTATAAGAAGCAAAAATTGAACTCACAACTAGCCTTCTCCCCAGACCAGACATGGCCCGTTCCCGTGCCAGACCGGCTCAGAATCGAAATAAACCGGACCGTGGCGTGCTTGGGCGGCCGATTTCTCCGTGGTTCAGGCCCACCGTGTCTACTCGAAAGTCGAAGGTAGCCTGATTCCTCTTCGTCAGTCTCATCTCTCCTGTGATCCTCGGCCGGCGCTCGGCAGTAATCCACCGCGGAGGGCATCACTAGCCGGGCAAATGAAGGGGCTTCGATCGGATAATTGGCTGTAGATCGGATAATTCCTCTTCCCTCAAGTCACAAGTTTTTGCCAGTAGAGGATGGAATACTGGCAATAGACCTGAGTGTTAGTTTCTTAAAATATTTCTGTCATGTTAGCTAGGTTTGAGTGGTTTCCAGGAGGAACTTTCCTTGAGTTATTGTAATAATTGGCTGTAGCTTCTTTGAAGTAAAGGCTGGATTTGCTTTCCATTATCTAAAAAAAATCAAATGTTTCAAAAAAAGTTTCAGCTTATTTAAAAAGGCAACTCAACACATAAGCCATAGCTAGTCTTTTATAAGCCACAATGCTCTCTCTCGCTCTCGCTATATCTCTCTCTCTCTCTGTCTGTGAGATTTTAATTTAATATCGTCGTGTCCTCCAATTGTAGGATTTTAAACGCATCAAAGAGGGCAGGATGGATGGTTGCTCTTCCTCGTTGGAATCGGCTAACGTACATCTTGTTGGTCGCAACTCTGATGAAGATAAACTCTTGAACCTTGTTTCACGGGCAGGCAGCGAGACAGCTCATGTAAAATCTGTATGTGGTTTCCCTGGTCTTGGAAAGTCAGCTCTAGTAAGATCTATCTTCCAGCACCATAGGGGTAATCAGGAGGGGACGTCTCCCTTTGATAAGTGTTTCTGGGTCGATGTTTCCTATCCTTTCAATTTTAGCGAATTCTGTCGGAGAATGCATTCATTTATGCTCCTACAGACACAAACAGAATACGTTTATATGCCAAAACAGTCAGAACCAGATGAAAAGATCATCCAAGACTGTATAATATTCATGCAGAGTTTCCGGTGCCTTCTTATCATTGACGGTCTGCGTTCCAAGGAAGAATGGATGTTGATAAGCTCGTTGATTCGTTTACCTTCTATAAGCCACATCCTTGTTGTTACTGCAGAAAAAGATATCGCCAAATATTGTGCCCAGCAAGACGATGCTGTATTTGAAGTCAAAGCTCTACCATTTGAGGCAGCCCTGCAGCTCTTCAAACAGGTGTGTGATGCTTTCGTTGGAAGTGTTCCTCTACTTCTGTAATTCTTTATATTATTCCCTGTAGTATCCTATTTTATTGTAATCTGATTTAGGAAAATTCCCATATACTCTCATTAGGAAGAAATTTCAATGGAATTTGGTTGAAATATCTGAAAATTTGCCTTTTAGTGGGGGTCTGAAATAACAGAAATGGATGAAATTCCGATCGTGATTACATATAACAACTAAAATTTCTTTGTTATATGTGCACTAATGATGTCTTGCACAGGATAATTTCTTGTGAAATCAGGCCAATCATTTTTACAAAATTCACATTTGTTCACGGAAATTTCTGAACTTTTTTTTAAAAAAAAAATCTTGTGTTTTGGTGACCCTTAAATACTATTTTCTTCTTCTTAATGTAATATTATGCTGCTCTCCGGCATATTCAAAAAATAATAGTAAAATATTTCCATGTTCTTAGTACTCGTAGATTAGAGTACTTGAGACAAATCTTAACTCTCTTTTGCTATCTAAGTTCATTAAATTACAATTTTTGTGCCCTTCCATACCTAACATTTGTTTCCTGGTATTCTAAATTTAAGTTCATTTAGGTTTGTCAAATTAAACATTATTTTTTACTTTTACCATCAATGATTAACACATATGGATTGACAATAATATGGTATTGATTTTATTTGATTAATCATGATAAATATTTTCATAAAGCAAAGGTGCATATGTTGTTTAATGGTTTTTTATCGTTGGCATGTGATGCTAATTTGTGAGGGGCGGGGATCCATACAAGAAATGCATGGTATGTCTAGAGGCTGGATGACAACTGGGATTAATGAATAGAAGCAATGTTTTCATTTATAGTACTTTTGATTTTGTTAGCTAGAGTCATAAACTTTATCTGTGGTGTCTAATACCTCAATTCACAATGTACATCTGGTTCACATACCTACATGAACCAAGAGCTAAATTAACACCTTAAGAATTCTGAGTACAACTTTGAAATAATCCTGTCTGGCAAAGTATTATGCTTCCAAGGTATGCAGACATGATAAACATTGTTAATTAGAATGATAATAATAACAAGTATTCTACTCCGCCCAACTGCCGTAGGATTATATATATGAACTTGTGCAATAGAAGTAAATTAGTAAGTAAGTTTCCCTCTTGTTATCCTGAATCGATTGTGTTATTCATGTGTATATATATATTTTTTTTCATGCATATAATTGTCACAGTCGGCATGTTTTGTTACAGGAACATCCATGCCTGCAGCTATTAATTGATTAGATTTGTGTTTGCTTCCAAAAGACTAATTTGAGCTACTTTTACCTTTTCTTGGACAATAGGACTTCAGAGGGACAGGCACATTCAGGGATGCACACATGCTGAAGGAGGCAAAATATATCTTAGCAAAGTGCGGCGGAATACCAAAAGTTATAGTGGCTTTAGCCACGTATTTGGGCACCCAACAAGAAGACATAGGGCAACTGAAGTTGAAGTTGAACCTCCTGAAAGCTAATTTTATGCAGGAGCTGGAGACCAACCCTGAGTTTGTTGGCTTGAGGGATCTGTTTGCCTGGATGCATTTCCGTTATTGTGAATTACCACAGTGCCTGAAGCCATGCATCTTGTATTGGCCAGTTTTTTCCCAAGTCAAGATCATCCGTAGGAGCCGTTTTGTGAGGCGGTGGATCGCAGAGGGTTATTCCAAGTGTACTAACAGCAAAACCATGGAAGAACACACAGTTGAGCTCTTCAACATGCTTGCCAAAGAGAGAGCTATCGTTCCTGAGTTGCATGACAATAGTTTTTTCAACGAGTACATAAAGTTAAGACTCATGGAAGAGAGGGTGCTTTTCTTTCCACCTGTAGTTACATTATTGGATGAGAATCACAGCATGACCGCAGAATGGCAAGCACAACATCTAACAATTGCGAGCAGCTGGAAAAGGGAGGACGAGTTTTCATTCACGGAATGGGACTTGTCTCATCTGCAGTCATTGACAGTGCATGGGCAGTGGAGTCGATTCTTCATCCCTTGCAGGATGAGATCTCTTCGGGTGCTGGATCTAGAGGGCACGCATCATGTAGGCGATGATGAACTCAAACGGTTCCTGGAGCTGCTGGCTCGCCTCAGGTTCCTCTCCCTAAGAAGGCACAAGGAAATTACTCGGCTGCCAGATTCATTGTCTACCCTAAGGCATCTCCAGACTCTCGATATTAGAGGTACCTCTGCTATGTATGTTGATCTGCAGAAGTTACAGAAACTGCAATACATTCGTGCAGGTATCAGCAAACCATTCAAGTATGACGATGATGTCTCGGCTGCTGAGGATCAGTTGACGCCATCGAGTATCAGCTCACGCACTCTGGTATCCTTCTTACCCAAGTTTCTCAGATGTGGACCTTCTGTCCCTTGTAATGGCATCAAAGTGCCTACAGGGATCCATCATCTGAAAGCTCTCCACACACTTGGTGCAATAAATGTGAACACTGCAAATGGGAATGCTATTCTGGATGAGATTTCTCTCCTTAAGCAGTTGAAGAAGCTTGATGTGTCTGGTATCAACCAAAAAAACAGTAAAAAACTATGCCACGCCATCATCAATCAAAAGAATTTGGAATCTTTGTCTCTGCAGCTTGAGAGGGAGAACCATGTTGTCCAGTGGGACCATATCTCCCCTCCCTCCAGTGTACGGAGCCTTAAGCTGTACGGGCATGTGGAGAAACTGTCGGATCTGAGGATCAGGAATCTTAAGAACCTAAACAAGTTGAGTTTAGAGATGACTAGGCTTTTGACGCCGAAGGACGTACATCTTCTGGGGAGTTTGTCAAGCTTGCATACTCTACGCCTTCATGTCAACAAGGGCCAAAATGGTGATCTCAAGATTCAGAATAACCTTTTCCCCAACCTCCATGAATTCGAAATTGTTTGCAGATCCAGGTTACATTTAAAGTTTGATGAAGGAGCAATTGCGAAGCTTGAGAAGCTGAAGGTTCACTGCTGCAGCGAGTCGGACATGAACTTTTCTGGAGTAGTTCACCTAGTTTCCCTCAAGGAAGTGTGCCTTAAAGGTATTATCAGTCAGGAGAGACATGAAGCATTGCAACAGCAATGTGACGATCATTCCAACGAAGTTTCTTTGAAGCTGAACTAGAAGGAACGCCTTTGTCCTGAATCCTGATGGGTGCTTAGAGCTCACACTAGGCGTTTGCAGCGCCACTCTACTCTTTATTTCCAACAAACCTTCATTTCTCCTGTATTTTCTGCAACTTTGCCATCAATCAAGGTAGATACTATATTGCATTTTTTTTCAACCAAGTATGTAATTTCTGCAACTGTTCATGATAAAAAATAAAGAACCTTTGCCCATATTGATCAGAGGTGGTTTCAATATAAAGAGATTTAGTTGTGAGAGACAAAAAAGTTCACTAGTAGCAAAATCAAATGTTTGGGTACCCGAACTGCCGGTCCTTCAAATTTTGATCCTCAGCATTTTATGATGACCGATTTTTTCAAAGACTGACGTAACCGGACCGAAGTTTGAGTAATAACCAAATGATCGAATTGACTAAGAGGGAGAAGGGGGGTGAACCGAACGCTCACTAATTCAAATTTTTCAACTGAATCTAGCTCCTAGTGATGAGTAATACGACTTGTAGCATACTTGTAAGGCATGAGCAGGATAACGATGCTATTCCTTTAGGATGACATCCGTTGTATGTGCAGCCTGTGGAGCCTTAAGCTGCATGGAGGGTGTGTCACCCGAGACGATGTTAGGCCTTTTGTTATATGTTAGGCTGAAAATGAATAGAAATTTGATCTGATTCTAATCCAATTTAGTTCTCCACAGCTAGTTTGTTTTTTTTACCATGCCTATTTGTAGGTGTATGAAGACCACAGCCCACCGCTCCACTTTCCGCCCCCATTCATATTCTCTAGGGGGAAAAAAATGGAGGAGGAGACCGTAGCCAATCCTTTATCAGGACGCCACAAAAGGATGATGCCGGCTTCTATAAGACAGCACGGCGCTAGTGTGTATATCTGGGTAGTGGTAGTAAGAATGACTTAGGTGTTCTTGTTTGGTTATTTGATCCGTGGGATAATGGCGAATAAAGTGCTAAATTTGGTAATCAAGCCATCTATGTAATTTTGAGTCCTAATTGTCTGCCCTGTTAATGCCTTTTCACTAGCCTTTTGCACATCAGATTAGTGTATGTTGCTTTACGGAGGCCGAGTGATGCCGCAAACATCAAATCAGTACTCTCTCTGTTTCGAAATATAAACATTTTTAGGTTTACTCAAAGTCAAATTTTTATTACTTTAATCACAAATAATGTAAAATTAATAATATTTTATCATATAAAAATTATATTTTTTTAGATTCATCATGAAATAAACTTTTATAAAAATTATATTTTTATATTAGAAATTATGTAATTTTTTAAATATTATAAAGTAAAAGTTCAAAAAGTTTAACCCTATTTAAATTTAAAAATATTTATATTTTGAAACGGAGATAATACTAGTTTTGACTGACGGGGCTGGGTTAGCATTAAGAAGAAAATTTTCCCAAATCGCAGAAGTGAGTAGAAGAATGTTCGAAGGATATTTTCAGTCACTGTCTTGGATCCTTTGAACATAGCTCACGTTGGCGTCCAGTCCTTCCGGGTGCTGTTATGGTGCGCTTGGGTTAATTCCCAGCCACCGTCCGACCACCTGATTTTTTTTGAAGCTGGAAACGTTAAGGGGCCAAATTTATCTTGTACAACTTCCCACGCCCCATCTAGTGGGCTGCGCCCAAGTAAGCTGCGGGCCTCCTCTAAAAAAAAAAAGATAGCAGCGGGCCGGGCCTAATAAACATGGGTAGAGAAGATTCAATGGGTATTTTAAATTTCAAACTAAATTTTTCTGTCAAACCGTAAGTTATTTTACAAATCTTCTTGAACTATTATATTTTTGAAAATTAATAAAAATAATAATATCCCATAAGAACACAATTTTATTTTTTATTTTTAAATATTTCATCTTAATGAATCGAATATTTCGGTATTAAGATTTATAGTTCTAGTAGTACAAATGGACTGTTTCAGCAATGAAAGTAAAATATTCCAGTACTAAAATAAAGAGAAAATTCGCTATGAGCCATTGAAAAAAATCCTAATTCCTTCTCGGCCACTAGAAAATTTGCTTTCTCTTCTGTGCCACTGGTTTAGATTTTCTTTCCCCTATATGCCATTTCTAAACAATTTTCTTTTATTTTTTAAGGAATTATTTTTTTTCAACTTTGGTATTAACTTCCATTGCTTCAATATTTATGCTAGTTTTTACAGTGATAGAACATATAGCGAGAAATAACTTTTGTAATTAGG
>BCLH01000334.1:30900-82830 GCA_001602315.1 Zoysia pacifica | reverse complement strand
GAAGTATTTCATTAGTAACATCCTAGTAATAAAAGTAAACTGTTCCAAATATTTTGATGCAAAATGGAAAAAATTAGATGGTCAAATTAAAAGATAAACTAAAAAGAAAGAAAAAAGTAAATAAAAATAATTCATTTTTATTCATTTGAATCATTATGTTCTTGAAAATTAATGTAAAATCATAAGATTTCATATGAATATAATTTTAAAATTTTGAAATTAAAATTTTTATTTTTAAATGTTCAGTCTTAATAAATCAAATGTTCCACTACTAATATTTGATTGTTCCAGTGGTCAAAATAAATTGTTTAAACAAAAAAGTCAATTGTTGTAATATTAAAATTAATTGTTTTAATAATGAAAAAAATTCTGAATATTTTGTGGATACATTGCATGAGTAAAGAAAATGGGAAAAATTAAAAGTAAAAAATTAAAAAATCATAGAAATAAAAGGAATAAATGAAAATAAATAAACAAAAACTAAAAAAAGAAAAAGAAAAAGGAAAAATAGCCCAACTCAGGCCAGCGACTAGGACTAGATGCGCAGGGGCTACGGAGAATGATGAGGAGTGCGTGGAGGTGTGACCGGTTAACTCGTGATGGGCCAGAAACAAAATTGAAAAGGCCCAACGAACGTATGCGGAGGGAGGTTTGCTTTTAACCTATACGGATCCGAAGAATGCCGAGTTCTTTGGGTCCAATTACCGTCTGCGTCAATCCGCGGCCTCCGTCCGACCCCCAACCACCTCGGCCTTTCTATCTGTTTTTCCAAGTGGGCCGAATTCCATCTGCTTTAACTTTTTTTTCTTGATTGTTTTCAAGTGGTTGGCTACTGGGCTAGGCCAACGAATCCGTTATTCCTGCCAGCCCAACTAAAAAACAAGTGTAACTAAGAAAAATAGTCCAATTAAGAGAAAAATATTTTTACTCCAAAAATAGTAAGCCATAACTTATTTTTTAATCTATTTGAAACATAATATGTTCTTTCTAACTAGCTAAGATAGTGGAACATATCCCTCAAATGTTCTCATGGTTTGTAAGCTAATTATCTTTTTCTTAATGTGGAGTCCTTTCTCATGTGTCTCACTTCCAGTTTTATCGTATTTGCTGTATACCTTTGCAGTAATATGCTTGCCCTCTACACTATTTATGCAAGAATCTCTGAATGCTTCCTGAGTTAATGGCAATGGTGGCCATATTCAAGAACCTGAAGATCAGCCTTACTTTGATGAAAAATATTCAGGCTATGCTTGTGTTGCTATGCCAAGAAGCATCTTGTCAGAATATGCTACAGAGCCAAAAACTGGGATCAAGTTTCCGAATCTTCTTATAGACAATTCGAAGCTGACTGGCGAGGTTTTTAAATCTTCTCTTTTGTGGTTTTCTCCTTTTGTTTAGCATTTCTTATGAGAAGCGTAGCACACAAGCACTCGGACTATTGAAGGAAAAAGTTCATATCATTTTTTATGAGAAGGAAATTGCCTACCATACTTTAGATAGATGGAATCAATCATAAAGATATACATGCGGCCTCAATGGTCTAGCTCGTCTCCCACCTTGCATGCATGCTCATGAAGGCCGCCACTAATATAGCATTAAAGGGAGGCAGCCCAATGGTTCATGCGAAAATTCTAAGGGCAGCCCCAATGGCCATTAATGATAGTTTTTATCTTTTTTAACTATTATGACACATCAGCATTTTGTTTATGTGGCAAAAAAACTTGATGAAGAAAGAGAATAAAAGATGAAAAAACTATTTCTACAACAAAGAATCACTTCTTCACTGATACCAAGACACTAAGAAACTACAAAAAATATATTTGGAAAAAAATATATTTGGTGGATTGTACTTAGTTTTTATAGCATAATTTTCTCTGAGGAAATATATAAGAAATCATTAAAGTTTAATCTAGATAGAGAACTAAGTATATAAACTATGCATTGAAAATAATGGTGTCTAAAATATAATTTATTACTTTTAGGAACTAACTCTATAAACTTGCATCGAGAGTGCCGCCATTAGGAGTGCCCTAATGCTCCTATGAACAAAATATGAAAGTATATAGCATGAATCATAAATAAAATGGAACTCACATATGATATACTCCTATGGACAAAATCCTAACGCTGGACTTTGATAAAATCTAATTATTTGTGAGGAGGGACAGTAAGCAGAAACATGTCTGAAGTTGTGCGTCCCGTAGACGTGCCACGTCCAGGGATCAGGAGGTCGCGTTGAGCCAAGCGTGCAGGGCCCAAAACCCAAGCGGACGAGCTGATTTGTCCGGGTGCCGCGCGACACACGGTCACGGGAGGACGCGGGCGGCCGAGCCCAGCATCCCTCCCTGTCCACGAACCGAAAAGCGAAGCGCCCCCAAGAAATATCGCGGCCCAAGGACAGCGCCAAGGCTGCGGCCGCGGCTCGCGCCACGCGCCGGGCTTCAACAGCGACGGCTTGTTATCCGCGGCCTCATCTCCCTCCTCCGGCCGCGCGCACCCAGGAAATCCCCCTTGACCAATCGCAGCGCGCCTCGCTCCGATCGCGATCCCGCTTTCCGGCTCCTCCCCTACCCCACCTCGCCGTCTGCTCCGACGTGTCCCGGCTCCCGCCACCAAAATCTCCCTCTCCCGGCCCTCACACGCCCTTCTTCTCCTTCGCCTCCTCTCGCCCCCGCGCCGACGGAGGAGGGAGGACGCTGACAAAGCTATACATTCACACTCCCCTGCTTGCTTCCCCTGTTCTTCTTTGAGGGAGAGTTGCTGCTTCCCCTGTTCTGCCTCGGGCGGTGTAAGAACGCCGGCCGCCAGCCACAGCCAAGAATCGGTTTGTTTTCTTAATCGATTCTCTCTCTCTGCTTGCTGGTAGCGGTAGTGCGGTTGTTTACTGACACTGCTCCTCGATCCTCCCGTGCGAGTGCGTTCGCGTTCCTTTTTAATTCCCGTGCAATTAACTACTCCTAGTAGCGCTAGTGCAAAGAAGAGGGAAGAGAGATGTCGTCGTCTCTGCTCACCGCCCCCCCGTTCGCCACGGCCTCGGGGGGCGCGGCGGCGCAGAGCAAGCGGGCGGGTCGTCTCCGCTCCGTGCTCCTCAGCCGGCGCCGGAGCGCTGCTGTCCGCTGCGCGGTGGCGGGCGGGAACGGGCTGTTCACGCAGACGACGCCGGAGGTGCGGCGCGTGGTCCCGCCCGACCAGCGCGGCGGGCCGCCGCGCGTGAAGGTGGTCTACGTCGTCCTCGAGGCGCAGTACCAGTCCTCCGTCACCGCCGCCGTGCAGCAGCTGAACGCGGACCCGCGCCGCGCGGCGAGCTTCGAGGTCGTGGGGTACCTGGTCGAGGAGCTCCGCGACGCGGAGACGTACGAGACCTTCCGCGCGGACCTCGCCGACGCGAACGTGTTCATCGGCTCGCTCATCTTCGTGGAGGAGCTCGCGCTCAAGGTCAAGGCGGCGGTGGAGGCGGAGCGGGACCGGATGGACGCGGTCCTCGTGTTCCCGTCGATGCCCGAGGTCATGCGGCTCAACAAGCTCGGGTCGTTCAGCATGTCGCAGCTCGGGCAGTCCAAGAGCCCCTTCTTCCAGCTGTTCAAGCGGAAGAAGAACGACGGCAACTTCGCCGACTCCATGCTCAAGCTCGTGCGCACGCTGCCCAAGGTGCTCAAGTACCTGCCCTCCGACAAGGCGCAGGACGCCAGGCTGTACATCCTCAGCCTCCAGTTCTGGCTCGGCGGGTCGCCGGACAACCTCCAGAACTTCCTCAAGATGATCGCCGGGTCGTACGTGCCCGCGCTCAAGGGCGCCGGCATCAAGTACGACGACCCCGTGCTCTACCTCGACGCCGGGATCTGGCACCCGCTCGCGCCCACCATGTACGACGACGTCAAGGAGTACCTCAACTGGTACGGCACGCGCCGGGACGCCGACGACAGGCTCAAGGACCCCAACGCGCCCGTCATCGGACTCGTGCTCCAGAGGAGCCACATTGTCACCGGCGACGACGGGCACTACGTCGCCGTCATCATGGAGCTCGAGGCCAGGGGCGCCAAGGTCATTCCCATCTTCGCCGGCGGCCTCGACTTCTCCGGGCCCACGCAGCGGTACCTCGTCGACCCAGTCACGGGCAAGCCCATGGTCAACGCGGTCGTGTCGCTCACCGGCTTCGCGCTCGTCGGAGGGCCGGCGAGGCAGGACCACCCCCGGGCGATCGCGGCGCTGCAGAAGCTCGACGTGCCGTACATCGTCGCGCTGCCGCTCGTGTTCCAGACCACAGAGGAGTGGCTCAACAGCACGCTGGGCCTGCACCCCATCCAAGTGGCGCTGCAGGTCGCGCTGCCGGAGCTCGACGGCGGCATGGAGCCAATTGTGTTCGCCGGCCGGGATCCCAGGACAGGCAAGCTCCTGCCACTTATTCTCTCACTGATTTCAGTCTCCATGCTCTGAGGATCCCGTTTAATTTGTTTCCACGCCTTTGCATGATTCAAGCTGAGTTCTAAATGTTTTAATCCTTCTTAACGTGCTTGAATTGATGCAGGGAAATCACACGCATTACACAAGAGGGTGGAGCAGCTCTGCACCAGAGCGATCAGATGGGCAGAACTGAGGAGGAAAACCAAGGTAAGCCTTAATTTCATTAAGATGACTCTATGCTGTTAGTGCTGATGTAAAAATTGCAAACTCAGGATAGTGGGCCGCTGTGAACGTTACAACTGATTATGGACATTCGAGTTGAAAATTGCAAATTCTGCTCCTCTTTAAAGAGTGCATTTGGGCTGAAACAAAAAAATTGTTTTCTCTGTGGCCAAGTTAACACCTGCGCTCTGTTTTCTCTGCAGGAGGAGAAGAAATTGGCCATCACAGTATTCAGCTTCCCGCCAGACAAGGGCAACGTTGGAACCGCTGCGTACCTGAACGTGTTCAACTCCATCTACTCTGTCCTCAAAGATCTCAAGAGCGACGGCTACAACGTCGAGGGTCTCCCGGACACGCCCGAAGCGCTCATCGAGGAGGTGATCCACGACAAGGAAGCCCAGTTCAACAGCCCCAACCTCAACGTCGCCTACCGCATGAACGTGCGGGAGTACCAGCAGCTCACCTCCTACGCTTCCTTGCTGGAGGAGAACTGGGGGAAGCCCCCTGGTCACCTCAACTCCGACGGCGAGAGCCTCCTCGTCTACGGGAAGCAGTACGGCAACGTCTTCATCGGCGTGCAGCCCACTTTCGGGTACGAAGGCGATCCTATGCGGCTTCTGTTCTCCAAGTCTGCCAGTCCTCACCATGGATTTGCAGCGTACTACACCTTTGTTGAGAAGATCTTCCAGGCAGATGCTGTGCTGCACTTCGGCACTCATGGATCCCTCGAGTTCATGCCGGGCAAGCAGGTTGGGATGAGCGACGCTTGCTATCCTGACAGTCTGATTGGTAACATCCCCAACATCTACTACTACGCAGCGAACAACCCGTCAGAGGCGACGGTTGCGAAGCGTCGAAGCTATGCCAACACCATCAGCTACCTGACACCCCCAGCTGAGAATGCCGGTCTCTACAAGGGGCTCAAGCAGCTGTCGGAGCTCATCTCATCTTACCAGTCTCTCAAGGACTCAGGGCGTGGCCCTCAGATTGTCAGCTCCATCATCAGCACTGCGAAACAGTGCAACCTCGACAAGGATGTTCCACTGCCGGAGGAAGGAGTGGAGCTTGCGCCCAAGGAGCGTGACCTTATCGTCGGAAAGGTGTACGCGAAGATCATGGAGATCGAGTCCCGGCTCCTGCCTTGCGGTCTGCACGTGATCGGTGAGCCGCCAAGCGCCATTGAGGCGGTGGCCACGTTGGTGAACATTGCCGCCCTTGACCGCCCGGAGGACGGCATCACCTCACTGCCCCGCATTCTCGCTGAGACGGTGGGCAGGGACATTGAGGACGTGTACAGGGGGAGTGACAAGGGCGTACTGGATGATGTTGAGCTTCTCAGGCAGATCACTGAAGCTTCCCGCGGCGCGATCACCGCCTTTGTCGAGAAGACCACAAACAGCAAAGGCCAAGTTGTCGATGTCGCCAACAAGCTGAGCTCCATTCTTGGTTTCGGCATCTCGGAACCGTGGGTGCAGTACCTGTCCAAGACCAAGTTCATCAGGGCGGACAGGGAGAAGTTGAGGGTGCTGTTTGGGTTCTTGGGCGACTGCTTGAAGCTCATCGTGGCGGACAACGAGCTCGGCAGCTTGAAGCTCGCCCTCGAGGGAAGCTATGTCGAGCCCGGCCCTGGCGGTGACCCCATCCGTAACCCCAAGGTTCTCCCGACAGGGAAGAACATCCACGCTCTTGACCCGCAGTCGATCCCGACCACGGCTGCCATGAAGAGCGCCATGGTTGTCGTGGACCGGCTGCTGGAGAGGCAGAAGGCTGACAATGGCGGCAAGTACCCTGAGACGGTTGCCCTTGTCCTGTGGGGCACTGACAACATCAAGACCTACGGTGAGTCGTTGGCCCAGGTGCTGTGGATGATTGGTGTGCGGCCAGTCGCTGACACCTTCGGCCGTGTCAACCGTGTCGAGCCGGTCAGCCTTGAGGAGCTTGGTCGTCCTAGAGTCGACGTCGTCGTCAATTGCTCCGGTGTCTTCAGAGATCTTTTCATCAACCAGGTAAGAATCGAGTGCCCTCCCTGCTTTCATAACTAAATTTTATATACTTATTATAATTTTGCATAGACAGAAATATTTAAAATTCATCATGAACTTAAATGTGTTCTTACGAGTTACGAAACAAATTAACATTGATGCATGCAGATGAACCTGCTGGACCGGGCAATCAAGATGGTCGCTGAACTGGACGAGCCAGCAGAGATGAACTACGTGCGCAAGCATGCCCAGGAGCAGGCAGAGGAGCTGGGCGTCTCAGTGAGAGAGGCGGCGACAAGGGTGTTCTCGAACGCATCAGGCTCTTACTCCTCCAACGTGAACCTGGCAGTGGAGAACGCGTCATGGACCGACGAGAAGCAGCTCCAGGACATGTACCTGAGCCGCAAGTCCTTCGCGTTCGACAGCGACGCTCCCGGCGCCGGCATGAAGGAGAAGCGCAAGGCGTTCGAGCTCGCCCTGGCGACAGCCGACGCGACGTTCCAGAACCTGGACTCGTCGGAGATCTCGCTGACGGACGTGAGCCACTACTTCGACTCCGACCCGACGAAGCTGGTGCAGGGGCTGCGGAAGGACGGCCGCGCGCCGGCGTCCTACATCGCGGACACGACCACGGCGAACGCGCAGGTGCGGACGCTGTCGGAGACGGTGCGGCTCGACGCTCGGACGAAGCTGCTGAACCCCAAGTGGTACGAGGGGATGATGAAGAGCGGGTACGAGGGCGTCCGGGAGATCGAGAAGCGGCTGACCAACACCGTCGGGTGGAGCGCCACGTCCGGGCAGGTGGACAACTGGGTGTACGAGGAGGCCAACACCACGTTCATCGAGGACGAGGCGATGAGGAAGAGGCTCATGGAGACCAACCCCAACTCCTTCAGGAAGCTCGTGCAGACCTTCCTGGAAGCCAGCGGCAGAGGCTACTGGGAGACGTCGGAGGAGAACCTGGAAAGGCTCAGGGAGCTCTACTCCGAGGTTGAAGACAAGATCGAGGGGATTGACCGGTAAATTGGCCATTCCAGGATCAGTTCGAACATTAATTCTTCAACTCTTTTCTGTCTGTCTCATTGAATGGATGGGGACTTTGTACAATGTTGTGTGGTTTTCTCACAGCTGGATGGAGAATTTGTACAATGTGTGATTTATAAAACGAACTTGTAACATGTAATACTGGCGGAAACAATGTTTAACAAAGAGGGTTTGGAACAATTTCATAGGGCCCATTGTTTTTTTTTCAGACACGCAAAAGCTTTTTTTTTTGTCATTTTCTTTATGAAGAGGTCGTAAATGGAACCATCAATTTTTTTAAGAAAATAATTGGTCAAAAACCATAGTCTACCAATTTTAGAAATAAACTTCAAATGGGACAGTGTATGCCACAGTCAGTGACAAAGGCGAGTCTTATGACATACCGCCTCGTAAAAAGACGATCCATCGACCACAGGATCTTATCGGGTGTCACTCAACGAAGCGAGAACTAACAGTACAACTCAAACACGATAAAATATACTACAACTGTTGCTTAAGTTTATAAAACCAAGATTTTTAAAAGCGCGGAAGCGAGAACCTAAATTAGTGTCTTCTAAAGACTATACATAAGATGCTATCGAGCCCATACGATATATTCTCTAGTAGCACACAAACAACAGCGCGACAAGCAGGTTTCCTAACAGACATAGCTACCATCAAGGTTGCTTCTGTCAGTTGGTTCAGAGGAAGGAGAGAGAAACAACCTGCACACAAAATCACAAAGAGCGAAGCCCTGAGCATTCAAATCTCAGCAAGTCTTACCCGTCAACATGGCCAACTATAACCGACTCCAAGGATATGCTGAGGCTGACTCACATGATATGGCTATTTACAAAACTAGCGCAAATATAGTGAATCTTTATATTAAAATTTTAGCGGTAGATTAGGTTCACAGAAAGTAAATTTAGTTTGCTCTATAACTATATCAAGTATGGTTACCAAGCAATTGACTCTGAACTAAGCAAACAATTAATATTATTGATTAGGTTTACGTACTTCCTCTGTTTCCAATTAATTGTCATCTGAAATAAGAAAGGGTGTATTTGGAGGAGAGAATGTGCAGTGAAAAGTGAAAGAGATATAAGCCGAAGTGTATTGGTGGAACTGGCAACTATTTGGGAACAGAAAAAAAATATTACTACTATGACATGACGCAGTGAACAAGCGGTACTCTCTACTGTGAGGGACAGTGATTATAATCGATTTACATCAGCTGAAAAAACCTAAGCAACACGATGTACGTGCACTCCAAAGAGTCACGTACGGTAACTTTTCACAACAACAACATAGGCCGGTCCGATTCTCACTCCTCCCGAGTACACATCCTCCACGCAATACCACACATCGAGGCTATCTATGGTTAGCCCGTGCACCCTCCTAAATATCATCACCAGAAAAGAGATGGGGAACCGTCCAACCACTACATTGACAGAGTTACATCGGTTTACTATGCCCATTACACTAGCATGCTCTTAGTACTTTTAAACTTGCTTAATATGGACACACTCGAATCGGTCCTTAATCGACACAGATGGGGCTACCACCGTGAAGACCCAGTCTTCTCAATCCTTTCTATATATCATCTCCGTCCGGTCTCGGGTTAACTAACATGTGGGATAAAATAAAACTTATAGCTCGCGAGTGAGGTTTTTTATTCACTCGACTTCTATCGTTTACTAGAACTCATAGCCTAGCTCTGCATCGAGTTACCCATACCAACAACACTCATTATGGGTAATACGGTATCTAGCATGCAATTTTAGGTTTCCAAACAACTACTAATACCTAATGCACAATGCATTAACCAAATCATACACAGTGATAAAAAAATAAAAACTTAAAAAGAGTTAATGCACTGGGGCTTGCTTGGATTTTGCTCACAGTTAGCTTCTTTTGCCAAAGTAACAACTCCACGCTTCTCTTCGGATGGGTCGGATGCTATACATGATATAATATGCAAGGGAATGACTTATAATAGTTTTAAACTTTAATTAACATCGTATGCGATGATAGCTTTTTATTTTCGAAAAGTAGTTAGTAAATTTGGTTATCAATTTTCTTTAAAATGGTTTTTGAAAATATAAAATGTAACTTAAGCTGTTCATAAAATTAGAAAGGTCATAGAATAATTTTTGAGAAAATCTCAGGATTTATTGAATTCAAATGGATTTATAATGAATTTAAATACCATATGAACACAATAAATTATTTTAAAATAATTTCAGATGAAATTAAATATAAAATTTTTCTAAAACGTAAACTTTAACTAAAGAAATAGAAAAGTAAAATTTTCAAGATTTATTGACATCAAATAAATTTAATACCCTTTAAGCAAGATAAATTATTATAAAAATTATTTGAAGAAAATAAAATAATGGGACTTTTATAAAACAGAATGTTTGACCAAAGGAACATAAAAGTAAATTTTTTAAGACTTTACCATGCCAAGGAAGGATGATAATGCATTAATGAAGTATTATATGATATGAATTAATTAAATTAATTTCATACATAAAATGAAAATGTGTTAGCTTCACAATATATTTCTAGGTGAGAGGAGCCTAGAAAAATTTATTTCACATTTTTAGAGCTATAATGAATTTTCTATGGATTTTACAAGTTCAAACGGATTTCTGATCAATAAAATAAATGATTTCGCAAAATAAAAAAATTCCAGCCTAGATGGCCCAGCGCACAATGGGCCACAGAGGGTCCTTGGCCCATTTAGGGAAATAGTCCAAAGGAGGCGCATGGGCCACTTCATCCTGGCCCAACAGGGGCTCCCCAATGGGCTGCGCAAGTGCGCACGGCCCAACCGCACGGGGAGATCGTCCCTGGCGCGCGCGTGCGTCCAGGACGGCGGCCATGGCGGCCGGCGGTGCTCGCCGGAGAGCGGAGGCCGGTATTACACTCGGGATTTCTTGCACCAGAGCGATCCTCGAGGTGCGGGGAGAACAGTGGAGGGATCGACGGGCCAGGATTCAAACCGGGTAACGCTGGCGGCGAGAGGCGGACCGAGTCGAGGTCCGGTGAGGGCGCGGTGGTGCTGCCGTGGATGAAGACAGAGGGAAGCTCCACTAGAGGCTTCACCGCGACGTGTAGATGGACGGCGTGGAGGAAGATGGCATCGAGGACGACCGGACCGAACTGTCCCCGGTGAGGCCGCGGGGTGCCAAGGAAGGACGCTGGAGAAAGCCTGCACGACTGGCCATACTAAACGTCAATTCATCACCCCAGAGGAAGCTACGGAAGCTCGTTAGCATGGATTAGAAGGGAAAAATGGAGAGAGCTCACCGGAGTTGCTGGATTTTGAAGAAAACCGGCCGGCGGTCAAAAACTCGAACAAGAAAAGAAAACTTTGATTTTGTCGGATCCCGCGGAGGAGGAAGGAAGCTGGGGTGCTAGAGGTTCGAGGAGGGCATGGTGCATCTCCTCGTTGAGGAAGGAGGGCTGGGGCGGCTTGGATGAGGCTCTCTGTGGTGGTGGCTGAGAGAGAGAGGTAGCGAGGGGGGTGGGGGGAGACACCGACCGGGGAAGGCTTGAACGCGGGCGGCTAACGTGTCCCGCGCGAGGCTCACGCGGCGCGTGCAGGACATGGCCGCGTGGGAGATGGCACCTGGTGCGCTTCATGGCAGCCAGAGGTAGAAGAAGGTTTTTTTTTTTTTTGAGGGGGGGGGGGGGTCTTACAGGTGGGTCCCACCAGATTTCTTTTTTTCCTGATTTTCGTTGAATTTCTGTGCTGCTCTCTGTTTTAATCCCAAAGGCATTCTTCCGTAGCTCCAAAAATTTGGAAATTTGGTAGAGTTGTAAAAATTTTATAAAGAAACAACTTTTATTTTTGAGTCAAGTTGAAAATCGAAATAAATAAAAAGTTATTGAATTTCAAAGTCAGGAAAGCTTTTCGGAGAAACATAATTTATTTGAAACCTTTAAACCTTAAATAAAATTTTACAAAAACTTCTAAAATTAAATTTTTTGCATGAACTTTCAAGTTAAAATTTTGTTTCACATCATTTCATTGAAAGTTTTGAACTCTCATTTTGAAATTTAAACTAATTTTTTGAAACTAGTTGGAATTATTTAAATTCTTTTTGAGCTCGATTTTCCATGATTTCGGATATGAACAAATGGCTCTTTTACGTCAAACATGAAGTGTTACAAGTCTCACATGTCATTGATCGTATCAGTGGCATCTACGCGATTATAATATTTTTTGAATGGCTCGTCTTAATTTTCTTTTCTACTGGTGACATGGTGGTTCCGTACCAATGTTGCGGCATAGATTATTGGTGTTGTCACCTGTCATCCACCATGTAAACCAATCTATTAAGGTACAAAACCAATAGCTCAGTCAAAATTGCTACCATCATCAACAACCAAAAAGGAAAAAAAATCATAGCCTACGGATCCACACATTTAAAAAGATGATTATGGTGTACTTCTTTCGTTCTTTAATTGATGTCGCTGTTAACTTCTACATTCAACTTTGATCATTCGTTTTATTCAATTTTTTTATATAAATTTTATATAATTTGATTTATCATTAGAGTTATTTGAGTCATAACTTAAAATTTTACACATTCGAATAATTTTTTTAATAAGACGAATAGTCAAAATTAAATGTAAAAATCAACGACGATATCAATTAAAAGACAGAGGGAGTAATTATTTGGACTAGTAATAAATAATATTATTCCACTTATTTAGAAAATATTGATACTATATGTGCAGATGTATTTCTTATTTTTACAATTCACAAAAAAAAAAGTGAACACATATGCAGAAAAATAATAGAAGCCCAGTCCTATGGCAATTACAACAACCGGCCCATAAGCAACGTAGTTACTCTCTCTGGTTTTAAATTATTGACACCGTTGATTTTTAACAGTAATTTTGATCATTCTTCTTATTAAAAAAATTTGTTCCAATGTGTAAAATTATTAGCTGTGACTTAAATTCTATTAGTGATAAATCAAATAATAAAAAAATTTAAATATTTGAATAATTTTTTTTTTGAATGAGATGAATGGTCAAAATTGATGTTAAAAGTCAACAGTGTCAATAATTCAAGCATCTTATCTATTTGGTTTAGAATATCATATGGATGCTCACCAAATGGGACAATTCTTCTAGATAACCTCTCTAAAACCCTGTTTGGTAGTGCTCTGGCTCCTCCAAAAACTGCTCCAGCTCTGGCTTCTTTGAAAAAAGAACTTGCATGGCTTTGGCTTCGGCTTCTTAAAAAATATTTGGTAGATCGACTTTTTCTATAGGATCTCCTATTATATAGGACTAGATAACATAGAAAAATATACCACCTGGACAAAGGAGTTGCAGAGAAGCTACCTTCTCGTGGCTCCTGCCTTCACCCCTAGATTCTCTCAAAAAATAAGAAAAACGGCTCTTCTTAAAACTATTTGGTAAAATTTTAGTCGAATCCAATCGAGAAGTCGGTGGAAAAGCTCTACGAAACAGGCCCTAAGTTTTACAGAAGGATGTCAAAGTTGTCCCTCAGCAAACTAGCACGTCTTGCATTTCTGCCAATGAGAGAACCCTTCTTCATCCCAGCTATCTCCATGGCCGAGCACCTCTTTCATTTCTGCCAAAATCAGTGTATTAGTTCTCCTGGACAAACAGAAATCCTTGACAGAATTTAATTTGGATAATAATGAAGGATGTCTCATTGTCTGACCTTGGGCGTCCTTGTAGCGTTGAGATTGGTACCTGAATGTGTCAAGCACATAATGGTCCCGGTGTGTTTTATTTCTCATAATATCAAGCTGCTGGAACAGAGTTTGGTTTGTGATGTGCTGCCCCATGGCTTCGTCGATGATCACCTGTGCCCGTAGAAAGGCTTCGCTGCAAGCTACTACATCTGTTTCAAAATATAAGCATTTTTAAGTTTGAATAAAATCAAAAAAATTTAACTTTTACTTAATAATATTTAGAAAATTACATAATTTTTAATATAAAATATATTTTTATGAAAACTTATTTTATAATGAACCAAAAAATATAATTTTTATATGATAAAACATTATTAATGATACATTATTAGTAATCAAAGTGATTAAAGTTTAACTTTGTCAGTAAACCTAAAAATGTTTATATTTTGGAACGGAAGAAGTATCCTCCACAAATATTGCTGGTGGCTTGGAGTACTTGCTGATAATAAAGTTTATGGACCTGCTATTTAGGTCACCCAGGACCGCAGGCAGAAGAGCATCATTTGGGGCACCTTCTGCTATGGAAGATATAATGCAGCTAGAGATGCCAGTCACTGGCGAAGCTACATTCAATGTGCTGAGTGCAAATGCACCCACAAAATTCTAAAAATTACTAGCAATTGATCAATTTTCACCGTATATGCACCCTGTAAATTAATTTTTATGCACCTATAAACAGCTAAATTAAGCAATTTCTACACGTAGTGTAAAGTTGCGCACCTTTAGCATATTTGCTCTAGCTTCGCCACTGATACAAGTGGGTACCCAATGAGTATTGTGGGTCAAACCTCTGGTTTATTTTATCCAACTAACAATATAAAGTGAAAGGGAGGTGGAGGGGAGAGTTAGTTCAATTTAAAAAGTATTTGGCTGACCCAAAAAGATCAAAAACTTGCATCCCGAAATGCAGCAGATGGGAACATTGAGATGGTACTTCTGAAAATGCAGCCATGTTGCTCGTCAACAGGCTCTGCCCCAAGTTTGCAGTGAAATTCTTTGGATCATACAATATTGTTGAGAGAATAGGTTACTGCTGCATATAAATTGCAATTACCTGCTGACAGCATGAAACATCCAGTTTTCCTCTTCTCATCTCAAGTCTCAACTGAAAGAGTTCACACCTGACCACACTCCAGCCTCGAGTATGAATCATAAGCACCTTTTGGTTCATGTATGAGGAATCCAAATCAGGTGCGCTGAACTACACGATTATAGCCTTGCAATAATGGATGTGAATCTTTCACGACCAATTATTGGAATCACAAAACATAACCATGACGCTCTGTGGACTGACTGTAGCACTGAGCAGAAAAAAATAGATAAATACAAGGGTCAACGTCCAGATTCTACGGCTGCTTCCTGAATACAAAATAACAGGGCGCCATTTAAAATTTGTTATAAAAAATTTGTACATCAGAGTCACGCATTATTCTGTTAATACTAAACACTTATATACAAACCAAAACACAAGGGCAATATGCGACATCATGTACTATGACTATGCTATAACTTAACCTGCGCAATCAAAACATACTTACATACCACCCCAGACTCCATTTTTCATCTGACGTTTCCTCTTGGTTGCTGTATTTTTTTGCTCTAGAATCTCACAAGTATATATGTAGATATAGTAAGGTGGTATCGAGACCTCCATACTAGGGCCTCAAACTTTCCCTGATGCTTAACATTTCCAAACATGACATCTAGAATTTTTATGTGTGGAACCTCCTCTTCTGAAGAGCACTCATACTAACGAGAAACCACTAAATATTCGTATGGTGCAGAGATTCTCCCGAGATGTGCAAATGGAAGCTCGCCGGATTCAGAGAGATCCTTCTGGATGTAAAATCTATTGAAGGCCAAAAGCTTGTGCCAAAAGTTGATGTCAAAGTTCTCCCTCAACAAATGAGCAATGACATTTCCAGCAATGAGAGAACTGGGTGTGCCTCAGGATCTGTGCTTCCAAATGCAAGTGTCTTGAAGAAGTATCAATACGTTTCATGGGAAAGATAGTTCAGAGTTATAGCAAGTGTCTTGTCAGATCGACTTGTGATCATGATTTTGCTACCGCTTGGCAGGCACCTTTTGTAAGCAGAATGCATTATGTCCCATAAATCTTCATCGAGATCCCCAGCTAACTCCACAATAGCAAGTAATCTTCCATCTTCCAAGTTTGATATGCAATTTTGATGTTTCATTGTGCACCCTTCTCTAAAAGTAGCTAGCTTGTGATCTATAAAATCATGGTATCGCAAGAACAAGATTTCTGAGAAATGATAAATAATCCTTGTATCCTTGCAGACATGGGCGACAAGGGTGCTCTTGCCGACTCTACCTGGACTAACTATTAGCAAGACTTCTAATTCTTCAGAATTATGAGATTTAGTGTGCAACAGGAATTTAATGGCAACTTCAACTTCCATATGGCGACCAAACATGCAGTTCTCGAGTAGTATATGGATGCTATAAGGCTGGCGGAGAACGTGAGGGTAGCTCATCAGGAACATTACCAGCCCCTGCACATCAAGAATATTGGAGCTCAATTCATCTAGTGCCTTTTGCAATTGTTCAAAAATCTGTATGTTTCTACTGGAGGTGCATAAACCTAAACCTTTCAAATAATTTAATTTGGACCGGGACAAGGAGTGACTTACAACATGATCTTTTTCCGTACTCCTTGTCCTGAGGTTGGTATCTGAATTTGTCAAGTGTAATATAGCTTTGGTACATGGCATCTTTAAGCCCTTCCAGCTGTTTGAGCAAAGCATGGTTCGTGATGTGTCGTCCCATGGCCTCATCGATGACGACTTCTGACCGGACCACAATCCTGTGCAGGTGATCCTCCACATCCATCGCCAGTGGCTTTGATCTTCTATCGATGAAATAATTTATGGTTCTAGAGGTAAGCTCACCCATCACAGCAGATAGGAGAAGCTCCATTTTGCACCTCTCTCCTGCGGAATATGTGGCAGCTGGCGGATGAGAGGACAAGCAAGGCTGTGGAATGGCATCGGATACCTCTCAGTCAAGGATACTAGTTTCAGTCATGCAAGCTTTGGGCTCCAGTCTATTGTCCATGCGCATGGTATTTCATGTTTGACCATTTTAGGACTCATTTGGCCATCCGTGACAGTTGACTGACTTTCTCTTGAGTGGTTGATTTTTGAGCCATCACAACATGATTGTCTTCTCAAAGCAGCCTGAAACGCCCAAGTGTTTCCTCTGTTAATTCCTTGTTTTCCATGTTTCTACTAGTATTGATGAAATATTCGAATTAGGAGACTTAGATAAAATACAAGTACTTCTGTACTTATACAACAAAAAAATATCCTGCTCCTTTCTTCTGCAGCTCACTGTTTATTGTGAGGTCTCCAACCTGCGATATGGAGATGCAAGTCAGTTATTTATTCAGGAGAAGTTACCACATCAATAACTATGCCGTCTTAATGAACAGGGCATATTGTGCGGTTGTGCCAATCAAAATGATAGCGATTTGTGACATATTAAAAGGTTGCAAATTAATTGTTAGATTTGAACCACATCTACAAAGATTACGCTATACTTTCTAATATTCAACCACGTGTGTCCCAATCAAAGGAAAATAACTCTGTATAAAAGTAGAAAAAGAGAGATTCTTCAGAGCGACACCTAGCAATTTTTTCTTTGATGGATACTGACCATACATTACTCCGATATATTGCAATTCACAATCATGATCAGATATGACTCCACACCAAAAAGGTTCAAAAGAATTTTGATAGAATTATTTCTGGGAGTGTTCCACTTCATGTCGAATTTGAGGCAGTTTAGAAACCAGATTTTCCACCATAACAGTCATATTTGTAGTTACAAGACTCTAGAACTTGAATAAAACACATCATCGGAACAGGAAGATCTTACGCTAGTTTAATAATGTATAATTTTCTGTCATGCTTAATTTGTTTTTCTTTCATTTATCAACTTTGAAGTTGATTTATTGTAAGTTTTGAAATGTTGTGTGCGGTAACGCAGAGGCGGGTATACTTTTCCATTATTTAAAAAATGTAAATCATATCAATGATTTATTTTTCTCTATCGAGGAAGTAGATATAGTATTCTAGGGTGTTATGGTGCAACTAGATATTCATTTTCTTTTTCTGCTCTATGAAGCCAACAAAAAATTACAGCAAGGAAAATGATGTGTAGTGTTGAACAGAAACAGAAAAATACAAGCGTTAACATCCAGATTCTGTGGCTGCTACCTAAAAACAAAACAATATAAAGCCATTCAATAAATCTTATGAAAATATATACTTTAGAGTCACGGCATTTCTTTATTATTATGGAAGATATTTTCTGGTAACACTAAACACTTTACAAATGACAAGGTGTACAGCTTGCCAGGTTGACAAGGTTGTAAGCTATGACATCATGTATCATTACTATGCTGTAACCAAACGTGCCCAATCAAAACATACTCAGATACCATCCTACGACATTAAGCTTCATAAAGACAAAATTATCAAACTGTGACTCCATTTTTCATCGGACGCTTCCTTTTGGTTGCTGTAGTTCTTGGCTCTCGAATCTCACAAGTATAGATGTAGCTATTGTAAGGGGGTATCTGAGACCTCCATACTAGGGCCTCAAATTTGCCCTGATGCTTAACATTTCCGTACATTACATCTAGAATTTTTATCCGTGGAATGTCCTCTTCTGAAGAGCACTCATACTGACGAGAAACAACTAAATCTTCGTATGGTGCATCCATTCTCCCGAGATGTGCAGGCTTACTTTGGTTTAAACGATCAAATGGAAGCTCACCTGATTCAGAGAGATCCTTCTGGATGAACAGTTTATAGAAGGCCAGAAGCTTATGCCAAAATTTGATATCAAAGTTGTCCCTCAGAAAACGCGCAGTGACACTTCCTGCAACAAGGGAACCGTTTAGCATCCTGGCAATCTCCATGGCCAGGTGCACATGCCTCGGGTGCAGCTCAGGATCTGTGCTTCCAAATGTAAGTGTCTTGAAGAAGTACCAGTATGCCTCATGGAAAAGATACTTCAGAGTAAGAGCCCGTGTTGTTCCAAATTTTACAATCTTGTCAGATCGGCTTGTGATCATGATTTTGCTGCCGCTTGGAAGGCACCTTCTGGAAACGAAATACATTTTATCCCATAAATCTTCATCGAGATCCCCTTCTAACTCCACAATAACTAGCAATCTTCTGTCTCCATCCGAGTTTGACATGCAATTTTGATGTTCTGTTGCCCATCCATTTTTGGAAGTAGCTAGCTTGTGATCTATTAAATCATGGTATCGCAAGAACAAGATTTTTGAGAAATGATCAGTAACCCTTGGATCCTTGCAAACGTGAGCGACAAGGGTGCTCTTGCCGACTCTGCCTGGACCAACTATTGGCAAGACCTCTAATTCTTTAGAACTATGAGGTTTAGTGTGCAGCAGGAATTTAATGGCAAGTTCAGCTTCCGTATGGCGACCAAACATGCAATTCTCGAGCAGGATATACATGCCATAAGGCTGGCAGGTAAGGCGAGGGTAGCTCATCAAGAGCATTACCAGCTCCTCCACATCAAGAATCTTGGAGCTCAAATCATGGACTGCTTTTTGCAATTGATCCAAAATCTCTATGTTTCTCCTGGAGGAACATAAACCTTTCAGATAATTTAATTTGGACAGGGACAAGGAGTGACTCACAGCATGATCTTTTCTGTACTCCTTGTCGTGAGGTTGGTGTCTGAATGTGTCAAGCGTATAATAGCTTCGGAACATGGCTTCTTTCAACCCTTCCAGCTGTTCAAGCAAAGCTTGGTTTGTGATGTGTCGTCCCATGGCCTCATCGATGATGATTTGTGACCGGAGCACAATCCTTCGTAGGTGATCCTCCACATCCAGCTCCTGTGGCTTGGATCTTCTACTGACAAAATAATTAATGGATCTAGTGGTAAGCTCACCGACGACAGCGGAAAGGAGAAGCTCCATCCTGTGCCTCGCCTAGGAAGATATGGCATGGAATGTCTCAGTGAAGCATGGATGTGCTAAATACTAGTTTGAGTCATGCAAACTTTGGATTCCAGTCCATAGTCCACGCACATGATGTTTCATGTTTGACCTTCAGAGCTCCATTTGCCATCAGTGACTTGACTGACTCTCAAGTCGTTGTTTATTGAGCCATCACCAGATGATAATCTTCTCAAAGCAGCCTGAATCATGCAGTGTGTCTTCCGTTAATTCTTTGATTTCCACGTTCCTATTAGTATTGATCAAATATTCGAATTTGGAGGAGACTTTTATTAAATATTTGTGTTCCCAGGCCCCTGCTTATAGCACATAGCCTTGTTTTAAATACAGAAGTTTCAGCACTCTGACATAATTCAGTACTTACACAACGAAAAGTTTATCCTGCTCCTTTGTTCAGCAGTGTAGTGCTTCTTCAAACCTGCAGTATGGAGGTGCAGGTCAGCTATGTGCTTTAGGAGAAGTTACCACATCAGTAACTAAGCCTTCTTAATAAACAGACGATGCTATGCCAGTCAAAATGATAGCTATTTATGACACATTAACAGGTAAGCAACTTAATGGTTAGATTTGAACATTTACAAAGACTATGCTATACTTTCCGATACTGAACCACGTGTGGCGTGTGAGAGTCCTAGTCAAAGAAAAAGAAGACCGTAACAACCAGAAAAATAGAGATTCTTCAGAGCAACCCCCGAACAGTTTTTCCTGCAATGGATACTGACCACATATGACTCTGATATTTTGCACTTCACGATCATGAACAGCTATGACACCGCACCGAAAAGGCTCCCAGGAATTTTGATATAATTATTTCTGGGAGTGATCCACTTCCTGTCGAACTTGAAGCAGTTTAGCAACCACATTTGTAGCTGCAAGACTCCAGAATTTGAGAAAAATTACATATCTTCAGAACAAGAAGACTTATGTTAATTTAATAATGTAAGATGTTCTGTAGATACAAGTAAATCATATAAGTGATTTATTCTTCTCTATCAGAAAAGTGATAGTAAATATGAGGTGTTGTCGAGCAACTAGACATTCATTCTCTTTTCCTGATCTATGAGGCCAACAAAAAATTACAGTGAGGAAAATGATGTATCACAGCATGGTGATACCAGAAATCAAGAGGCAATTCAGAAGCGCGATTTCGTATATTAGGAATTAAAAAAAAAAAGAAAACCTTTGTTGCAGGGCATCGGAGATCGCCAGGATCCCCAGTGGCGGCAAATGCCCTTGGTGCCGAGGAGGAAGTCAAAAGCGCCTGTGGGGACAACGAGCAGAGCCAACCGTAGCCGAGGGCCTCCACTAGATTTAATTTTGCTTTCTTTTTGTGCCATAATCATCACTTATTTCTAGCTAAAAATAAATATCAAGCTAGAATTACAGAAAATCTATCAAACATATTACTTATACATTTTATGAATTTATATTTTTTATATATTTATAATTAAAAATATAAATTATGATTAAAATACAAAATACAGAAGTTATATTGAGAAAATAGTGTATTTTAGTCTCTGCAAATTTTTTTAATCATAAACACTGAAAAATATAAATTCATGCAATGTATATAAGAATCCAAATTAGGTATGCATTTTTGGTTATGAGTAAACGGTTCTCATGGCATAAAAGAGAAGCAAAATTAAAGACAATTGTGTTTTCTCACGTATTTTAAAGCTCAATTGTGATTTTATCTCAATTTTTTAGAGTTTCTGATTTTACCCTTACTATTCGAAACGAACAATCCGTTTAGCCTTACTTTTAACACCGTTAGCTTCTGTGCCAAAAAATAATTAAAGAAAATAAGAAAAAATTCAAATAAAATAGCAAATGATCATTGTATCTCTCTCTATGTTTTCATCCATAACTTAATACATTCATGAAAATTTATATAAATTATATTAAAATTTATCAAATATGCTAAAATACTTCAAATATTGACAAAATACTACTGAATAATATGTCAAAATATTATCAGTGTTCATACAACATATGGTAAAATTATAATCTCCGAAAAAATAAAGGTAAATTAATGGTATTTTGTTTTGTAAAAATGCTATATTGAACACCGCTAGGTTGTTTTAATGTAGCAGGGTAAACTTCATCTTCACTTTTAAAAATCAGGGCAAAATTACAAATCTTAAAAAATAAGAGTAAAATCACAATTGAGCTTCAAAGTAGAGGTAAAACTACAATTGCCCCAAATTAGAACTAGTGGTAGACAAAGGAAGAGTAAATTGTCCATAGTGAATACGAATAAGAAATCTCCTCTTTTTTCTATGAAGTACATCCACCGTAAAAAAAAAAGTATCTTTTTAGATTTTCAAACATTCACCTTTAATCAATAGTCTTATTTAAAAAATTGTAAAAATACTATTTATTTTATGGTGAAATGATTCATTATTAGAAGTACTTTAAGCATAATTTATTTATTTTTGTATTTTTGTAATCTTTTTGAATAAAACATGTGATCAAACGTTAATTTTAAAAAGTAAAAAACGTCATTTGTTTTGGGACGGAGGGAGTAACACGGTGACATGATCATAGACTATGTTGGATACACCCACCCTGTACTCCTTTCGTTTCAAAATATAAATATTTTTAGATTTAGTCAAAATTAAACTTTAATCATTAATAATATATAACTAATAATATTTTGTTATATAAAAATATTTTTTTAATTCATCATTATATAAATTTTCATAAAAATTATATTTTTATATTAAAAAATTGTAATTTTTTAAATATTATTAATAAAAGTTAAAAGATTTTGATCAAACCTAAAAATATTTAATATTTATATTTTAGAACAGATGTACTATCCTTGTTCAGAATCAGCCTCCTCCCTTCGACCACCGTTCGAGCTCGGAGTTCACCTCGGTGGCAAATCCCACTTCACCGTGCGTACAAACCGCTTCAACAGTGAAATGGTATTGCAAACTGATTAACTTTTTCTAAAGAAACTAGAAAACTAGAGAAACCGAACCTAACGGGTTTGGTTGAAAACTACATAATGGTTTTGTCAACCATGCTCCGGAGTACCTAAATTCTAATTCTATACTATATAAAAAACACAATTACTTTTTTTAAAATATATACATAAAATCATTAAACTCTGTCTATAAAAAAATTACACTCAAAATTATTCTTTCTTCACATTCAACGATGAGATCTCTCTCAATTTAGTGCCTCTTTCAGAACTAACAGCGTAGGGCATCTGGATCTCCTGCCCTCACCTCCCCGTCCCTTCCCCGTCATGGATGCATGCGTGGCTGCTGACATGGCTGCCGCCCTGCCTCGACTTGATCGATGCCCATGCCCCGACCGGCGTCACTGGCCGCCCGCGCACCTCCAAGCATGGTGCGCCGCTCCTGCCAGACATGGCTGCCCCCACCCCCAACCCCCCGCACCTCCCCGTGAAGCCGCGCCGCCCTGCCCCGACATGGCCGCCGTCCACACCCCTCCACGGCGTCCCCGGCCGCCTGCGCACCTCGACGCTCCGATGCACCGCTCCCGCACCTCCCCGTGAAGCCGCGCCGCCCTGCCCCGATATGGCCGCCGCCCACGCCCCTCCGTTGTGTCCCCGGCCGCCCGCGCACCTCCACACTCCGGTGCGCCGCCCCCTGCCCTAATCTGGCTGCCACACCCGCACCTCCCCGTCGCCCCCGTGCGTCGCCGCCCCACCCCTCACCGGTGCGCCGCTCCACCCCCGCCCCTTCCTTCACCAGCGCGCCACCCCTCCCCGGCGTCCTCGGTCACCCCCTGCCCCTGCCCACGCCGAAGTGCCGAATTTATTTACAGTTAAAAACTGTATCGAGATATTAATAAAACTTAAATTGCGCTAAGACTTTACCAATCAGATGGAACCCAATTGGTCTGCTATCGTGTTTTAAATTTTCATTTCTGTTGTTAGATCAACTTTTTGTGACAGCTAGGGTTCTTAATGATCAACAAGTTGACATGTTTATGTGAATTCCTTGCAGAGATGACAGCGATACTGGTGGTCATCGATGGCTTCACGGTGATGATGGCATTGATTCTATTTGCTTACCAGCAAATGTATGTGTAGGTTTAATCAGTAAGCGGTGCAAGTATCTTGGCTGCAAGAGCAGTTTGTGGTAGGATACTCTGCCATCTCTCCTTCCCCTGGAAAATCATTTTTAAACAGTGCCATCCCCTTTGGAATCGAAGTCTGATAGGATGTATGACTAGAATGTCAAGATTGATTTATGGAATAATATATAAAATGTTTTAATTCATGTATTATATTATATACATTCATTAATAACAATTATGATTCTTGGTGACGATGGTTGTGTGTGCCATTTCCCAGATTGATGATATCGCACATGTTGCATTGATGCCGCTTGCATGCAAAAAGGAAATCATTGTAAATTGCCTAACCAATGCTGATCATGTGAGAGTTACATCTAATAATTGTTTCATGTGTTCACTACTGTGTGCATTTTATTTTATTTTTCTTCTAGATTTAGGTTTCCGATACTGAATGTGCTGCAATAATTGATCTTGATTCAAAGAGCAGCCCTACAGAGACCTCCATGCATGATGATGTGGTCAATGTTTGTTTGCTATGCTAAGTTGTGGAAAGTAAAACTTTTCTTCCAGATTTACTGATTTCCGTGGCTATGTGCCACCAGCGTTATTTCATATTTTCTTCCTTGATTTGGTTTCTGGACATTGAACCTGTTGAGAAATTTGATTATGATTGAAGCACAGAAATTTAGAGGTCAACAAAGAATGAGGACATTGCATATGATCATGATGGCATCACAAATAGCTGATGTGGTTGTCTAAAGTTTTACTAAACAAATTAAGATGTAACTTTTACCTTTTTGATGATGTATTTTTTTACCTTGAAACAAAGAATGATAAAAACTAAATTAAAATATTATTATTTTAAGTATAAATTTTTTTAGTTAATATTTTTTTAGACTATAACATTAGCACGGGCATTAGGACCAGTTGAGAATAGCTTTCCGGTAGCGAGTCAGAAAGTCTACCATTCAGGTGCTGTTTGTTTCGGTTACATACTCACAGGGAAACAAAGCTTTTTTTTTAAAAAAAAAAACATGGAAACAAAGCCATGCCACAAAG
The DNA here is from genome assembly GCA_001602315.1 of Zoysia pacifica. Classification (NCBI taxonomy): domain Eukaryota; kingdom Viridiplantae; phylum Streptophyta; class Magnoliopsida; order Poales; family Poaceae; genus Zoysia; species Zoysia pacifica. The sequence continues at coordinate 58,318 of BCLH01000334.1, read as the reverse complement.
CCCAAAGGCTGTTTCGTTTCGTACCTGGCGCGCGCCCGATAGCAGACAGGTCTTCCTCGACCCGATCCGAATGAGCCTTGTCTTCCGATTTGGAGTGCAATCCGACCCGCTTCTTAAACCCTCGTCGATTCGTTTCGCTCGTTCCCCAAGACCCCAACACCCGCCGCATCTGCCTCTGCCGACTCTAATGGAGGCGCCGCAACCGCCGCCGCCGGCGATTCCCCGGGAGGCGTGGGAGGGTTGCAGCGTCCTACTGGACATCAACGACGGCGACCGCCTCGCCTTCTTCCGCCTCACGCCCGCAGCGTACGTACCATCTCCCCCTTCCTCCTCCTCCTCTTAATGCTAGCTTATCTACTAGATCCGCTCACGCGCCTCCTCCTCTTTTTTGGTGTGGCCGCAGCACGGTGAAGATCGGGAACAAGACATGCTCGCTGCAGCCGCTCGTGGGGCGCCCCTTTGGCTCCCTCTTTAGCGTCGGCCCCGACGGCCTCGTCCCCTGCACCGACGCCTCATCCCGTCGAGGTTAGCTAAAGCATTGGGCTTGTAATTCGTACACCACATATAGAATTTGGAAAATTCTAGCTTCTAACTAGGGAGTATGTACATCTTTCAGACCCAAGGTTTTAAACACTTTGCTGAAATTTCAATCTTTTGAATTATAAGTTTGTAGATGTCAACGAAGCAGTGATAGAAAGATGTTATTATTCACGAGTTACTTAATCATTGCACATCCCTTCCAATGCTACTGGTTATTTGATAGCTGTAATATTGACTCCCATTCGTCGTCAATCTTCCAGATGGTAGCACGCATGATGGTGCTGATGGCCAAGCAGAGGATGAAACCAGGGACAATAGGTCCCTGGTTGATAATAATACTGCTCAAAATTTATCTAGCGAGGACATAGAAGCGATGAAGAGGTGAGATTTTTAGCATATTTGATTATATGTTGGGAAACTATGCTTCGATCTCTATTCTCTATGATTTTGTATCCAAACTCGCAATTTTCTTCTCAAAACAGGGATGGTGCAACTGGGGACGAGATTGTGGAAGCTCTGATAGCAAATAGCTCCACATTTGGAAAGAAGACTGTTTTTTCACAAGTTAGTCGGAGAATTTGTGAACTGTATTTTCTGTGCTCTCTAGAGGTTTGAAGAATTTTGAGGATTTATTTGATTGAATTGTTTTGGCTACAGGAGAAATATAAGTTGAAAAAACAAAAGAAATATGCACCTAAAGTTCTTCTGCGGCGCCCCACCGCTCGAAGGTACGTTTCTGTCACTTTTCTGTGAATTATCAAAATATGCCAAGTCTTCGTGGGAGATATATAATATCAAGAATTCACGTAACTGTACTGCTATCATGCATTCATGTATGCAACCAGATATTATTATTAAGGGTCAATTCCTTATTAGCCATCGGAAAAACTTTTGATTCCTTATTAGCCACTCAAAATTTTGAATTCCCTTATCAACCACTAATAGTAACTTTCTTTCCTTATTCGCCACTCTTATACATTTAGAGGCTTGAAAAAGACTTGTTTGCCCCTCAATCATTTTTTTACTAAGTTTTCTCATTGCCCATTTTAGTGAATGTTATAGGAATCAATTTAAAATGGTTCAAATTAAATTTTAAAATTTGAATTTAAATTGTAAGTAAAATTTTTCCCTTGTGAAATTTTAGATGCCCCAAAACCAAACAATATCCACTAAAATGAGTAATGATAAAATTTAGGAAAAATTGGAAAAAGGGCAGAAAGGCCTTTTTCAAGTCCCCAAAAGTACAAGAGTGGCGAATAAAGAAAGAAAGTTAACATTAGTGGTTGATAAGGAAATTCAAAATTTTGAGTGGCTAATAAGGAACCACAAGTTTTTCCGATGGCTAATAAGGAATTTACCCCATTATGAAACCATTCTTTTGGTACTCTTAGCTTCTCCATATTTTGTCTAACAGTTAAGGGACATGATGATATTTTATTTACTACCATTAATGTAATCAATTTTATACTACATACTAGAAATTACAAAATGGAATTGAACCCTGGATAGAAACCAAATAGGGAATTTTGGTTTTGGTTTTGGTTCTTTGACATCCGTGGTCTCTATTTTAGAAAGTGTTATGTGTAATTTTTTTTAATTTGACGCAAAGTTCTGATGTGGGAAGGGGAACACGTTACAATCAAAAGGAGTCCTAATACAATGGTAGTATACCTTTTGTAGTAATTCTTTAGCACGCGTGATGCACAATGGAAAAAAAAAAGGGCAGCCTGGTGCACATAGCTCCCGCTTGCGTAGTGTCCATGGAAGGGTCCGACCACTTAGGGTCTTTTGTTTGCAGCCTGTCCCTACATTTCTGTAAGAGGTTGTTTCCTGGACTCGAACACATGACCTTGTGGTCACAAGGCAACAACTTTACCACCGCACCAAGGTTACCCATCATGATGCCATGCAACTCCTTATATATTGAGTTGGCACAGTTTGCGAGTAACATCTTTTATTTATCTTGATGGCTAGTACAATTTTATGGTTTTCTTTTCTTTTTGCAGCATTTGTGAAACATATTTCAAGAAAAGTCCTGCTCGAATAGGGTAAATGTTTTTCTTTCTTCATTAGCACCTGTTATTTTAGTCTTGTTCATATTGAAATTTTCTGGGTTTTGTTGGGGCTTGATTTGTACCTTGATATTAACTGTTGCTTTGTGCTTCTTTTTTCTGTGATTCCTAGGTTTATGCGAGTTGACGCACTGTCACTCTTGTTGTCTATGGCAAATATTGGTCCATATTCAGATGTGCTCGTGGTTGATATGACTGGAGGTTTAGTTGTAGGAGCTGTTTCTGAACGATTAGGAGGTACACTATCTGTATCATGTACTATTATTATCGTGTACCTTAGTATCTTTATGTTCATTTGGCTGTCTCCAGCTTAGGTGGCTCATAGCTGGTTTGGAATTAGTTAAAGCATATTGTGGTCCTATACTCCTATAAGCTTACAATATGCTTATAATCAATGCAACGCCTATTGGATCTTAAAACCCATGCACTAGATTTTCACTTTTTCATAAAACACACTATGTTTTAGAGAGTTATGTTTGACAAATACTCACTTTTTTATGTATATATGATAGGGTAATTTATGCTTATATGGGATGGGAAGTTAGCTAATAACAAGAGCTGGGGCATTTCATCCTTATGTATCATGCTGGTTGTTGCGATCGAGTCAAGTGCCAACTTTTATTCATAAAATTTTTTTAGATGTTAAATTAAAGGATTTTGCATTTTCTTGGCCGGTCCATCATAATGTATCTTTTATGTGAATTCATTAAATTCTTCATAACATCTGTTCAATACACTTACAGGTACAGGATATGTTTGCAGCACATATCTTGGTAAAGCACCCAGCTCCATTGATATTATAAGAATGTACAATTTAAGTGGTGATATGGCCAGCAGGTATTTCTTTTGGCACATAACTTTTCATTGCAGAAAGGGATTATAAATTTGAGAATTTTTGGGAACAGTTTAGTTATGGGCCTTATGGCAAAGTTACATGTAATCAAGTTAATAACATTTTCCAATCAAAAATCTGACAATGAGTAACTTGGAGCAAATGAAATGTCAAGTTACCGATCAGTTCATTTGAACTGAGAATTTGAGAAATTGATAGTTTGAATTCATTAAAGAATCTGATATGGGCTACCTGTTCAATCCAACTGTATATGTTTCAAATTCTTGTTTCACCATCCATTTTTGTACCATCATCTGCTTTTCTGGGTCCATTATGCTATCTTTTAAAAAAATATAAAGATGTATGCTATTAAAAGTGATCTGTAAGTTACACCGTGCCTGAAAATTTATGATTAACTTTCCATTCAGGATCGTCCAGGCACGACTTAGTGACCTATGTTCATTTCAAAATTCTTGCAATACCTCTTCTGTTCTCAACAGTAGCGGTCAGGAAGAGGTGACCAAACCTATTGTAGTATCAGCTGAGGATACACAGTCATCTCTGGCACAAAGTGGCACAGCAGTGTCAGAGAATAAGCCAGTTTTGTCAGCAGAGAAACCAGCTGATATGGAGGTCTCTGAACCTCCTTTGGAGGAGGATCATCTCGTTCAGAATGAGACCTCTTCGTTAGGTAAGCTGATGATGAAGCTATGGTAAGAAGTTTCTAATGAAGTGGAGTTTTGATCTCTGAGTTCTACACTGATCTGTAGATAACAAGGGTATTGATGATGGTTCAATAGCTTCTAAATCACTTAAACCTGGAAAGCCACCATCACTGGAGAAAGTGAAATATTGGAAAGAACATGGCTTTAGCAGGTAATAGAAACTGTAAATAAAAAAACTGTTCTGATATTGTATTAAACATTCTTATTAATATGATTTTTTCTTAATGCAGCTTGATAGTTGCTGCCCCGGGCCATGAGGTTGAAAGTATGGTTGCTGATCTGCTTCCACTATTATCTTATTCAGCTCCATTTGCTATTTATCATCAGTATCTTCAGGTACATACTTGGTGCAGAAGCATGCGAAGTCCTAACCTCTGATTATTGAATATGTGCCTAGAGCTTTTAGTTGAATTTATATTCAAGTTCTTACAAGTCAGCTTACCTATAATCCTTTCGTTGTCAGAAATTATTACTTGTGGCAGAAAAACAATCTTGTTTAGCTGTTTGCTGTCCTCATTTTTGTCCTCTTATATTAATTGTGGTTTGTGTTGCTAACTTGTTTCCTCTTATATGTACATGCAGCCTCTGGCAACGTGCATGCACAGCTTACAAGTATCAAGGATGGCTATAGGATTGCAAATCTCTGAACCTTGGCTTCGTGAATATCAGGTACATTTACAATGAACAAATTAGATCAGATATAGCTTCACTTTTTTACTTTGAGAGATTTCTTATCATTTGCTTATTTGTAGTATAATCACTGAAGTTATGGTGCGATTATTACTCTTTCTGCATAGGAAAATACGGAAACAAATTTCAGGATGTTATCATAATCGAAGCTATAGCCCAGAATGACGTATAATCTTGATGAAAACTCTCTTGCAATTTAATATGCCTCCATCTCTTTTAACAAATAGTCATGGTGCTTACATAATTATATACTTGTTTTATGTAATACAGGTTCTTCCATCTCGAACGCACCCACACATGCAAATGAATGCATTCGGTGGTTATATTTTGAGTGGCATAAGGATACACAATACTGATGCTGTTGTAGCGAACAAGTGACTGATCAATAAGGCATGCTTCTGTTCATTAGGGATAAGGCCAGCATGTCATTTTATAATTTTTCGCCACCTCAAAAGGTGGACAAAATTTTGTAGCCCACGGAGAGGTCAACTTGCATATTGAAACCAGTGATTGCATAGAAATAGCCTTTCATGCACCTGGAAGTGGAAGGTAATGTGCATGGCTTGTCAGATGTGTGCCAAATCCCTGTAACCTGTATTATCTTTTGTTGCATTTTTTAGAGAATTCAGAATTAACAAGTACGTTTTGACAGTACTTGATGTAACCGATTTTGATAATTGCTTGAGATGTCATGTTGAACACAGAGACTCCGATTAAAGAGGATGCAAAGCATTTCAACACAACTGACAATTACACTGTTTTTCGCATGTTTAATCTGATAGATTTATCTCAAATGTGTTGTATTTGACGGAACATGCAGTCAAAGGTAACTTTGGTTGTGAAGTATATGTTTGTCGCAACTCGCAACAGCCAACAGCTGATGTAGCGGATTTTATTACTTTCGGTTGAATGAGAGATTAGCGTCGAGTGAGATCCATGCTATGTCATATCGATTTCAATGTGTACAAGGCAGAGTATGACCCTAGTGCTAGAATTATATCAAGAGAATATGGCAAAAGTCTATTCTATACTGATTGATTAAGGAATAACCCTCGATATTGTTGCTAAAACTTCATTCATTTATCTTTTTTTTTAGGAAAGGTTTAAGAAAAAAAATCTATGATCTGCCTGTCTCGAAATCTGAACCATAGATCCAGGGACAAACATCCTTGGGAGGGAAAGCATGTCGGGAGCACCACGATCCATGATTCGGAACAGGTCGAAAAAAATAAACTAAAAATAGTGAGGATCAGATCAGAATAGGATCAGATTCAATTTTTATTTATTTTTTAGCTAAGATTTAATAAAGACTGAGAAAATTTGTGTGAAGATCCGCGGATCGAGCCGTTTTATCACCCTATGAACAATGGATCACTCATTCAACTGGAACAATAGAATATGCACCTTGTTCTTGTTTCAACAGCTACTGTGATGATTCGAATGCTAAAGAGATGGAACTAGGCATGCAATCTATCAGTTGAGGCAACAGCGCCCCAGATGTCTACATCAGCTGCGCCTGGGCAAAATGGGAGAATACCAAGCCACAGTGCACCAAACAGGCAATTCAATCTGAACATTATTTCAATAGATTGTCAACTGTACCACAAGAATTCGTAAACATGCTTGCTGCAAATGGCCTAAAAAAAGCAGCTGGAACTGGAACAAGATCACGCATGGTGTTTCACAGATGCAGGGAGTTGAAACCATTCAAAATAAAGCACATTCACATATCACAGAGAAAAAAACATCACCGAAACACTTTCAATTTCCTGTTGCTCATAGATGTCCTCACAAAAACTAGACTACGTACGATGAAAAAGGACTATAGATGCGTGTTTGACCTGTTTCATCATGTACATAAGTTCAATAAAATATGTAATCCAGATTGTGATTAGGAATCGATAAAAATATGAGTGAATGCCAACTAGTGCAACCAAAATATAAACCACAATCAATTGACCACAGAAACATAATAGATAACCAGGTGACTACTTAAAATTTTACCAGATACGACATTATACAGGAAAGTCTTAGTTTCTTAGGATCAGAGTCATTCGACGGTAAACACGTGAGTCATCCCAACTCATTCTCCCTTTTAACCTAGTAGGATGCCAACACCATAAAGAAAAGGACTAACGAGATAAGGGACCACTACCACTCATTGAGACCAGCGACCACTGCAGCAACTACTGATTTTTTACTTTGCCCTCCTTCTCTAGGTTCAGAAGGATAGGAAACTGACCAGTGATCATGGATCGTCAGAATCCTTCGTGAACTCGTCGACCTCCTTCATGAGATCCTTGAAGAGGTTGGGGTCCTGTTCTTCCGGCTCCTGCACCGTCGGCCAGAGGAAGCTGTACTTCTCACTCTTCTCCTTGAGCTGCTTCTCCGCGTCTACTCTTCCTCCTCCTCGTCCTCGTCCTCCTCCTCTTCTTCCTCCTCGTCCTCCTCCTCCTCCTCCTCAGCTTTAGTAGCACCAACATTCGCCATCTCGTGTGCCGGCACCGTTGGTGGGGGCTTCACGGCAGCGTCCTCTTCTATCGCAGCCTGCTTCATCTTTGTCGGGATAGTACCCCGGATACTTACGAACCTGATCTCTACGTGAAGGCCCATCTACAAACTACAACCCACGGACCATCTACAGTCAACAAAGGACTCAACCGGATCGAAGACAACAACCCGGCCCTCAGGGTCAGGAATCAAAGCCAACCATTTTCAGCACCTGTGCCAGAACCGCCAGCACAGTCCCGACCCCCGAAGGCTAGGACTGGGCGACGACAAAAGTTGGCCGCCCATCCGAGGGCCGGCCACCTCTCTAACGGACAGACCTGACGGATGCAGAGATTCCTGACGACGACGTACAGCAGGAGGAAATGCAACCAGCCTGGGGAGGTAAAGCATTTCAGAAGCACATAAAATAATCTGACGGGAGGTAAAGTTGCCCGCTGGGCAGTAAAGCCAACCTGTAAAGTAACTTTTGTTTCTCCGCGGTGGATAAAAGAATAAACGGAGGAGCCGACCGTCTATTCCGGCACCAGCGAGTGCCAGAGGACCAAACCAACCGAAAACCGTGGCTCCATCCATCAAGGGGTCATCAGTTCCGTAGGCGCCAAGCCACCTACCCCGGTCTGGCCCTATATAAAGGGGGCACCAGGGGCGCTAGCACACGGATGAAGTTAAGCCAAGTTAGATTCAAGTCATTCCACTGTGATTCTTGATCGAATCAAAGCCCTTCCGTATTGTCTCGTGTTCTTGAGTTTATACGATTTATCTCACTCTCTCTTGGACGTAGGGTATTACACCTCAACGGCAGCCTAGGCTAACTCTATCTTTTCGTAGACTAGACCATTCGAATATAAAGAGTGCACTGATACTCTCTCCAATTACGTAAATTTTATTATGTGCCGGTGGTCAGAATACCGACGATCTTCTTCATCAGCGTCACCTGGAAGGCGGAGGAGGAGGAGTGTGAAAATGACAGGATGCGCGCGTCTTTCTGTGCCGCTCCTTGCTTTATATATCAGGTGTTTGTTACAACTGACCTTAGAGAAACTAAGAAAGAGGTTACAACAAGATTACAACAAATCTTGAGATATCTACGTATTCCTAACAACTTGATCACGTTCAGTTATGTCGTGCATCATCTAGAAGCTTTATCATTTCACACTCCCCCTCAATCACAACTTGTCAATGTTGAGATTGCGTCTGAATTCAACAAGTCGTTGCTCTGTTATTGCTTTGGTGAAGCCATCAGCCAATTGGTCACCTGTGGAAATGAGTCTAATATCAAGCATCTTGTTTGCCACTCTTTCTTGCACAAAGTGAAAATCAATTTCAATGTGCTTTGTTCAAGCATGAAACATTGGATTTGCCGAGAGATATGTGGCACCAAGATTATCACACCATAGGCATGCTGGTTTTGGTTGTGGCACACCTATTTCTTTCAACACTGATTGTACCCATATAATTTCAGTGGTGGTATTTGCAAGAGACTTATATTCTGCTTCAGTACTGGACCTAGATACAGTAGCTTGTTTTCATGCACTCCACGATATTAAGTTGGGTCCAAAAAATACTGAAAAGCCACCTGTTGAACGACGATCATCCACACATCCTACCCAGTCCGCATCAGAGAACGCACTAACCACCATTGATGATGCTTTACGAATCTTAATACCATGATGGAGAGTAGATTTCAAGTACCGTAGTATACGTTTTACAGCAGTCTAATGAACATAAGTAGGAGCATGAAGAAATTGACATACTTTATTTACTGCGAAAGATATGTCAGGTCTGGTTAGTGTCAAATATTTTAACGCTCCTACTATACTGCGGTACTGTGTAGCAACTGTAGCATCAAGTGGATCACCATCATATAAAGACAATTTTTCATATGCTGACATGGGAGTAGCAGCAGGTTTGCAATTGCCCATTCCAACACGATCAAGAATATATGAAGTATACTTAGCTTGTGAGAGAATAATGCCATCAGCAGTAGGTGTAACTTCAATACCCAGAAAATAGTGAAGCAGACCTAGATCCTTTAAGACAATCCTCCTTTAAGTTCTTCACTAGTGAGTCAATGGCCCCTTCTGAAGAACTGACCACAATGATGTCATCAACATATACTAGGATGTACATTGTAATACCATCCTTTGAGAAGAAAAATAAGGGGGTGTCACCCTTGGATGGACTGAAGCCGAGCTGTTGAAGCTTGCCACTCAAGCGAGCATACCACGCACGGGGTGCTTGTTTAAGACCATATAATGCTTTATCAAGCTTGCAAACCAGATGAGGATTAACAGGATCGACATACCCAGGTGATTGACGCATGTAAACATCTTCCTCCAGAACACCATGCAAAAATGCGTTCTGCACATCTAGTTGTCGAAGAGACCAGCCACGAGAAACTCCAAGAGAGAGCACAAGTCAAATTGTGGCTGCTACTACAGGACTGAATGTGTCCTCATAATCCAGACCATATCTTTGTTTGAAACCTTTAGCAACTAATCTGGCTTTATATCGATCCACCAAACCATCAGCCCTCTTTTTTACTTTATATACCCACTTGCAATCAATTAGATTTGTCTGTGGAGGAGCAGGAACCAAGTGCCATGTTTGATTCTTCATGAGAGCTGAATACTCAAAAGCTTCTTTCCATCTTGGATCACTTATTGCTTCACGAAGATCCCTTGGTTCCTCACTAGCACAAAGCATACCATAGGGAATTGTACCATCAGTGCGCACTCGCGGTTGGCGAAGTCCATGACTAAGTCTGGTGCAAGGGCGTGTTGGTGGAGGTGAAGGCAGTGATGCTGGTAGTGATGCACCAGGATCACTTGTCGTAGGTTGCACAGGCCCTATATGTTGCTGTTGTACATGATCTGATGACGATGTTGTTATTGAATCAGTGTCAAGATTAACATTTGTACTTGTAGCATCAGAATGCACATGAGAGAGTTGTGGTTCCTGCAAAACAGCACTAGATACAGGGTGAACAACTGTATCCAGTGTAGAGGGCATCACGGGCTCATCCAGCACAGAATTAGATTCTCCTGCATTGTCAGAGGGGTTAGTCATAAGATCATAATCACTGTCCACAGAAACCAAGTTAGGATCAGGGAGGGATATTTCAGCTCGAAGGCGTGCTCCGGCATTAGGATGTAACTCAGAGAAAGGAAAGACATTTTCATCAAAGACCACATCACGAGAAATGTATACTCGGCCTGAAGAAACATCAAGACACTTGTATCCATTGTGGAGATCAGTGTAACCAAGAAATACACAACGTGTTGAGAGAAAGGCAAGCTTGCGAGAGTTGTATGGACGTAGGTTGGGCCAACACGCACATCCAAACATGCAAAGAAAACTATAATCAGCTGTATTGCCAGAAATTTGTTCAAGAGGTGTATCAAGATTAATAACTTGAGAGGGAAGCCGATTAATAAAGTAAACAGCTGTAGTGAAAGCCTCATCCCAAAATTTGAGCGGCATAGAGGCTTGCGCAAGAAGAGAGAGTCCTACCTCAACAATATGTCTATGTTTGCGCTCTGCAGATCCATTTTGTTGATGTGTATGTGGACACGATACATGATGGATGATTCCAACCTTGTTAAAAAAAGATGAAGCCTTTTATATTCACCTCCCCAATCGGTTTGAATGGTTTGAATTTTGCGACCAAATTGGTGCTCAACCAACTGTTGAAACTGATGAAAGCACTGAAAAACTTCAGATTTGTTTTTAAGAAGATAAATCCACACAAATTTGCTATAGTCATCGATGAAACTCACATAATAATTGTTACTTCCAACAGATGTTGGTGCTGGCCCCCATACATCTGAAAACACAAGTTCTAAAGGAAATTTAGACTCTCTAGAGGAACGAGAAAAAGGTAATTGATGACTCTTGGCCTGTTGACATGCATCACAGACTGACTCATTTGATGCCTCACAAGTGCAAGGCAGATTATTGGAGCTAATGACTCTTTTAACTATTTCGACAGAAGGGTGACCCAAACGTCCATGCCATCGCACCAGGGACGGTTTAACAGCATTAAACACTTGCTTGGATGATGTAGCAGCCAAGGACGACGGAAGGGGGTATAAACCACCTTTACACCTACCGCTCAGCAGTGTTGTCCCCGTGGTTCAATCCTTAACAAAAAATTGATGTGGATGAATCTCAAAGAAAGCATTGTTATCAGAAGTGAAACGATGAATGGAAAGTAGATTTTTAATGGCACTGGGAACATGTAAAATATTATTAAGATAAAGAGGTTGAATAGCATATGGAACAGTGGTATGACCAATATGACTTATACCCATACCTGAACCATCTGCAGTATGAATCTTTTCCTGGCCGTCATAGTGTTCTCAGGTTGTCAGCTTGTCCAACTCGGAGGTGATATGATATGTGGCGCCGGAGTCGCTGTACTAATTTGTGTCAATTCCATAGGATGAGACAGCACCAGCAGTCATCTCCTCACCAGTGAAACTTGCATCAAAACGTTTATAGCACCGGACAACAGTATGTCTAGATTTTTTGCAGAGCTGACATATGGGTTTAGCATCTGAGTGACCGCGGCCAACACTGCGACCAGCACCACTTCCACGTCCACCATCACGACCACCACGACCGCCGTTACACCCATGACCAGGACCACCCCTCCCACGAGAAGCTATATTTGCAGCCATGTAAGAGGAGGTTTGTGACTCCAGATGTGCCTCGGCGCTGAGCTGAGCATAGAGATCACTCAGTGAGATCTTCTCTTCACGGCAGATGGACTCAACAAACGGATTGAACTCCGAGTCAAGCCCAGCAAGGATGTATGCCACAACATCCTCATCATCCACCTTCTTTCCTGCAGCCGCCATGTCATCCGCAAGACCTGTCATCTTAGAAAAATAGGCCGCATAGGATAGATCACCCTTGCGTGTAGTAGCAAGCCTCTGTCGAAGATGCACGATCCTAGATCGTGACTGTGAGGAAAACATGGACTGAACATATGTCCATACCTCAAACAAAGTAGTAAAACGCGCCACCTGCGCAAGAACTTCACGAGTCATTGTGGAGTTGAGATAGTCAAGGAGGTGTTGATCCTTGGCTACCCAGAGAGTATATGTTGGATTGACGATGGTCCTCTTGACCTTGTCAGCTCCTTCTTCAATGGTAACCAGAGGGGTCGGTTCTTTACCCATGAGAATATCGGTCAGCTGAGCACCGCGGATGGCAGGCAACACTTGCGCTTGCCAGAGCAGGAGATTATCGCGAGAGAGTTTTTCAGAGACCGGATGAGCAAGAAGGTTTGGAAGAACAATCGCAGATGAGGACGCCATGATGGCGGAAAAAAACTAGATGTGTTTGTGAAGGATGGCTCTGATTACCATGTGAAAATGATAGGATGCGTGCGTCTTTCTGTGCCGCTCCTTGCTTTATATATCAGATGTTTGTTACAACTGATCTTAGAAAAAAAAAAAGAGGTTATAACAATATTACAACAAATCTTGAGATATCTACATATTCTTAACAACTTGATCACGTTCAGTTATATCGTGCATCATCTAGAAGCTTTATCATTTCACAAGGAGGATGCATCCAGGGCGGCGATCGGCTTGCGAGGAGTAGGCGAGGCCATGGCTACGAGGTGTGTGTCGGCTGGGGATTTTTAAATTGCAAGATTTCTGAACCCTCGCTCGCCGGAGGAGCGTTCGGCAAACAGGAAGAAATAGTAGGTGGAAATATATTGGGAAATGGAGCGTAGAATGACTCTTCATTTCTCTGTGTTTCACGTTTCCGAAGCACCATAATTTACTTTATTACTTTTTGCAATTCTGATGCTTAGTAAGAATGACAATTAAAAATGAACAAATAGAATATTAATCAATTACTCACTCCATCTTGATTTACTTGTCATTTTAATCTGAGCAAGAAAATTAAATGACAGGTGAGAAAGGTGATATGTATATGCGAACAATTACATATATATTGAAAAGAGAAAAATGTATTGCGAAGATAGGATGATAATTAATTGAGACAAAGAGAGTAATATGTTTGTGCTATATGAATGGTACTATTAGAAACAAGCTTTTATGGGATAGTATCATCGGAGTTATTACTCTAACATATGCAAATGAATAACTTGATTTTCTTCTATCCCTTTTTGAGAAATACTTGCAATCTTTGGTGCATACATTATACCATTATGGTCTTGTACAATAGATTTCCTTCCATCACGCACTAACCCACACATGCAATTGAATGCATTGCTTCCGTCGTCCATTAGGGATATGGATAGCACCTCATTTATAGTCAATGAAATGAAACAATTGATCACATAGAAATAACCTTCCTTGCGCGTAGTGGTGGAAATGAGCATGGCTAGCTAAGCAGGAGCGCACCACGAACAATGGATTAATCAGACATCAACTATAGCAAAATGAGAAAATTTTCTTATTTACTATTCAAAGATACATCAATTCCTTACGAGCCATCGAAAAATTTAAATTTCCTTATTCGCCAAATCTAAAATTGATGCCTCACATACCATTATATCTCCTCTGTCAATTTATACTATAAAATTATTTAGTTTTGTTGACGAAATTATTTATTTGTTATGATTATTTCAAATCATGCAATTATTAGTTTATACAAATAGATTTCTTCGTGCTTTATATATTTTAAAATTGTAAAGGCAGAAAATAAATAAACAAAAATGGGTTATGTGGCTTCATCTTGACAAAGATGGAACATGTAAAATTTTATTACATGATTTTCTAGGGATAAATCTATCATTTTCAGTACAAATTTAAAAAAAAAATTGTGAGTCAAGTTAATATCGATGGCATGGAAGGCATAAATTTTAGATTCGATGACGAATAAGGAAACTTAAGATTTTCAATGGCTTATAAGACATCAAGCTATTTTTGGATGTTAAATAAGAAATTGACTCTAACTAAATCGACTGCACACCACTACACCTTGTTGTGTAATAGCCAGTAGGCACTGTGATGATTCATCAAGTTTCTGAAGGAGATGGAACAATGGAGGCGGCAACGGCACATCCTAGGAGCAGGGCAGCCGTCGTTGTGGGATCCATCAATGGTAGGCTGAATCCATGGCTCCATCAGAGATAACTCCTGTACATCAGCTGCACAGGCATGTCCTCCAGACTGGACCAAAATGGGGGAGTACCCCAGCATCGAACTTCACATTCCTAGCAGAAGCAACTCTGCAACAAACAGGCAATTCAATTAGAACATTTGCTTTTGCGAACATGCTTGCTGCAAGTAGCCTAAGGCCCTAAACACTCCGTATAGCAGATGGAAGATGACGGTGTAGCACCACAAAGTTTCACAGAAGCAGGGACTTGAAACCTTCCAAACAAAGGGGCACTCACCACTGATGAAGAACTTCACGAATGAAACAAAGAAACAACAAACACGCTGCAAGATGCAATTTGTAAAAAGAATCTAAAACGTTCTGCACTGGCACATACCACCGCACAAAACAACAATGAGATGCTTTCGACTGCCCAATGTTTGAGAAATTAAATATGTAAACAAAACTCAAAACTCACCAACAAAATTGACTGGAAGAAATAACCTACGACATCACAGAAATCAGATAAAGGGTGACGAAATGAACTATCGATGCGTGTCTGACCTGTCTTATTAATGTATCATGTGGAAAGGTTTAACAAACATAAAATCCAGAATAATTGAGTAATGCTAGCTAGCACAACCAAAAATTGTATAGTGCTAACTTCAGAACACTTGATCATGACATGGTTAATACTAGGCAACACTGTTAAGTTTATATCTAGACACTTCGATTATCTGTGGGCAAGAACTCCAGCGACTGCCGTTCTGTTTTATATGAAAGGCATTTCGTGAACTAGCATAGCATGATCATGATCAAGTGAACAAGCAATGGAATACATAACCAGTGCCACTTAATTCTACTGTACAATGCAAGAGATGATGTTACATTGGAAGAACCAGCTTTCCCCCTCTCTTTGCAACACTAGCATGTACCACCATGAAGAACCGATAATATAAGCTACTCCTATTATTACTACTCAGAGAGACCAGCGACCAAATTAATCCTAGATTTTAACAAGTGTCAAAAAATAAAATCGACCTTTGATCACCGGGGGATGTTTTTGAGCATCGCCCTGGCCACCCGCACCCGGTTATCCTTGCCCAGCAACTGCAGACTGACCTCCCGCAAGCACAGCCTCTTGAACTTGTTGTTGAGAGTCCGGGCCCTGTCCTCCCTCATCTTGAGGAACGCCGCCTTGTAGCAGACGCCGTGATCCTTCTCCAGCGCCAGCACCATCCGCCAGAGGTGCCAGTACGTCTCGCTCTTCTCCTTCAGACGCTTCTCCGCGTCGTACGCGTCGTTCTTCGGGCTGACAGCACGTGCGGTCGTCGTCGCGTTGTCCGCTGGCGCCGTACGTGGGGGCGTCCCGGCCGCGGCCACCGACGTCGCCGCGTCGTTGTTCGGTGTGGGGGACTCCTCCGCTGTCGCGTCTTGTTCCGGCGAGGGCGACCTGGCGACCTCGTCCGCAGCATAAGCGGAAGCAGATTTCCCCTTCGCCTTGTTCCTCTTCTTCCGTGGGGGCGACTGGGCTTGGTCCCCCTTCCTCTTCTTCAGCCGGGACGCCGAGGAAGTTTCCTTCTCGGCAAGCTCAGCCGCGCCCTTCCTCTTCTGCCGGGGCTGTCTCCCGACAAGCTCGGCCTCATTCTCCCCGATCTCGCAGGACGACGCCACCTCGTCGCCGTCGCTTTCGTGGCCGCTCGACAGCGCCGCGGCGGCCGGAGGCTTATCGCGGGGGCGCTGCGGCATCGGGAAGGCGGAGACGGTGTCTTCGCCGGAGGAGGTGTAGGTGGTCGGCGACGACGAGGCGGCGCGGGAGAGGGTTGAGGTTTTTTCGTTGGAGCGGGGCGTGGAGCGAGAGAACTGGGCCGGGCGGTTGCTCTGTTGGGCCTTATTACTGCACCGCAGCCGCAGGTAGGCTTGTAGCTGTGGTAGGGCCCGAGGGACGAAGAATTCGCGCGCCGTTTGATGCTGGATGGACGGTTGCGATGCCATATGACGATCTCGTTTCCACCCATCAGCGTCAGGCGCGCGGGCGCGGGGCGGGACCCATGGGCCCTGCCCGTCCGACCGGATCCGACCAGCCCGCACGTGTGCATGCAAGGGGACCCACGCATCAGTCGGCGACGCCGCGCCGCTGGCCTGCGCACGGGAAGAGGTCAGGAGAACAGGGGGACGTTTGGTTTATGAGATGGTTTATTACCAGTAAAAATCATTCCAAAATTTGAAAATGTTCATGTAATTTGGTATTTATTTGCCTTGTTTTCAAAATTTGATTAGTCAACACGTTCCCAACGAAATAGAACAGCGACATAGGTGAAAGCGAAAATGAATGCTCGTCTGCGATTTGGCTGCTGTGGCGAGAATGGGCAGAGCCACGCATCGAGATTTTTAAGTGCTTGCAGAAAAAAAAACAATGAAATTAACATTTCATTTATGGATTTATATTCTTACAATAAAATCTACAAAATAAATTCTCAGTTGGATATGTTTTGGTATAAAAATCAAAATAATAATAATAATGAACCTCACATGTCATACTAATATTGTTGATAAAATTTGATAAGGTGGTAAACCAAATATACTTTTCATCATATTTTGATGTTACTTTCAGTTAGTCATGATCAAATTTTGGTGTGATATCAATAGAAAATAAAGGTCTGTTTGGCTGACATCACGCCACCATTCGCCACTGTCACACTTGTGACGCGGAGCGTCAACGCACATCACGTTGTAACTCACTGAAAGTTCGACAGGCACACATGCACATAGTTCATTTTTTCCGTCGAAAAATGCCGAACTTTGTCGGACGAATCGGTCGCCAATTTTCAGCTTTTTGGGGTGGGGGGGGGGGGGCCGACGTGGCCGAACATCGGATCGCCAGCCGTCGCGTGGAGCATCACGGCACATGCTGTTTCAGCCCGGAGCGGGTCGCAAAACGCGTTCCAGCGTGCTCGCTCTTGCTCGCACCGCGGCCCGTTAGCGCTCTCATGTCAGGTGGGACCCAGTCTCAATTGGACCATCATGTCAGTGAAAAACCGTCTGCTGTAGTGGAAGAGAAGCCGGCATCAAACCGGCACGCGTCGTCGCTTCCCGTTCCCCGCGTCCGCCCTGTTCACGTTGGTGTAGGAGGACCGTGGGGCCGTGAGCTGGCTGCCTGGCCCCACGGCCACGAGTCAATCCGTTCGATCGCAGCCATCGTGCGCCGCCGACTGGAGGCTGGAAAAGCATCCGATGAGGTTTTCTCATTATTCTTTTGAGATGAAATTGAAAACCGCATCTCATGGTTCATCCATCTCATTATTTTCTTTTATAGCTAAAAAACTCTGAATGGTACTGAGTTTAATTTTATAATTAATACTCCGTATAATTTTATCAATATTTTTTTTTCAATCCGCATGTATAATGTCTTAGATAAATAAGTCATGTTTTCTTTTGTTCTCTTCCTCCGATTGTAGATTTAAATCGTCCATTATTCAACCCAGGCTGAGTGCAAAAAAAAATCCTCTCGCCTCACGCGCAATGCACAGGTCTGAGGTCCGGCTAAGTTCTTGTATAGTCTTGGTACCGTTGTGTAAGGGTGGTGCCAGAGTTTTTTTGCCTACACAAGAGGTCTTCTCTTTTAAACAAAATCGTGTGGTGGTCTTACCGCAGGTCAAGTTTTTTTTAATATTTTTTCTTCAAAATTAAACTCTTATACACTAATGCGTATCGAAAATCAATCAGGAAAAAAAATAGGAGAAAGAAACCAAAGATTCATTTTTCTTGCCCATTCCGTTTAGAAATCCGAAAATAAGGATGGGAATCGGAAATAGAAATAAAAACATAAAATCTTAACCTTCTATTCATCTATCTCATTAAATCTCAACCATTCATTCATTTTTTAATCTCTATCCTACCACTCATTTCTATATATCCAAACGTCAAGTAATGATAACCAAGTACCCGCCTGGAACCACATTTATAGGATGGGCGGCCGTTTTAACATTGTCATTCTTTCTCGACGTGTTCAAAGTAGAGATTTTCAGATAGACGCAAGTGACTATGATTATCTGGCCATTTATTTAGACCAATTTACGGATATCAGATCGCCATGCCATCTTAAACATATTTATTAAGAAAAAATAATTTTCATTCAAAATACAATCTTATACGCTGATGCAATCAAAAATCAATCAGTAAAATATCATAACAAAAAAAGCCAAACAAATTCAGATGTTGTTTTTGTCCTCGCATTCTTTGTTTAAATATCAATAATCCAGGCATCAAATTAGAAACAATATCCACAAAAATGTTAGCGGTTTTACTGTTATGATTCTTTCTTGACGTGTTCACACCAGAGATTTTCGAATAGGCGCAAATGACTATTCGAATAGCTGGCAATTAATTTAGGCCCATTTACTGATGCAAGATCGGCATGCCATCTTAAATGTATTTTATAAGAAAATAATTTCTATTAGAAATTACAATCTTATACACTAATATGTATAAAGAATCAACTACTAAGGAAGGAACTACAAAAAAAAAAGCCAGTTTTTTGTCTTCTCATTCTACATTCAAATAATAGATAATCCATATACCTGATTAGAACCATGTTCGTAAGGTTGTAACGGTTTTGACCGTTGTGATTATTTCTCGATGTGTTCAAATCAGAAATTTTTTGAATAGAATAACCATTTGATTCGTTGGTCATTTATTTAGATTCGTTTACGAATTTCAGATGAACATGTCAACTTAAAGATATTTCATAATCAAAATAATTGTCATTTAAAGTTATATTTTATTTTATTACTTGTATAATGGATCAAAAATCAACAAAGAAAGATAACCCACGATAGAACCCCAAGAAAGCACACGGTAAACGCACCAAGGATAGAGAGAGAGAGAGAAAAAAAACAAAGGGAGGAGAGAGAAAAAGGTCCCGAGTTGTTTTCCCTCCTCCCCCGCCTGCAAGCTTGCCCGCCTCCGCCTCCCCCTCCCTCTCCCGTTTCCCGCTTCCCGTCCCCTTCTCCACCAAGGCACCAACCCGCGAAGCAAACCCTACTCAGCCCGCGCGCGCGCCTTCTCCGCCATGGACGGCGGCTCCTCCAGCCTCCCTATCTCCCCGCCGCCGCCGCCGCAGGTCTACCTCCGCGGCCCAGCTCCTCCGCCCGGCCCAGCTCCTCCGCCCAAGGTCCACTTCTTCCGCTCCCCGGCGACCACCCCCGTCTTCACCGCCCGACGCCCCGGCCCCCGCGCCGCTCCAAAACCCCCGATGCCGCCTCCCGCCGCCCTGGCTCCACCTCGACCGCAGCAGCCGCCTCCAACCACCGCCGCCAAGGAGCGGCTACTGCCTCGACAGCCGCAGCCGTCGCCTGCAGCTGGTGCGATGCGACCGCCCCAACAGCCTTCCGCAGCTGGCGCGATGCTGCCGCCTCCGGCTCCGCAAGACGCGGCAAAGGGGCAGCAGAAGGCCACGCCACCGGTGAGTCAATGAAACTTCGCGGTTTTCTTTTCTTTCCCCGTTTATATCGCCCCTGGTTATGTGAATCGCCAGCTCATTTATGTTCTGTTCTTCTTCCGTACTTGCCTGTGGGTTGATACGATCGTAGTATTTTGATCATTGCACTTTGTACATGGATTTGTGCGTAGCCTGGCAGGGTGCTGATCTTTTATCAGTCAATACTATATATAGGCTGAGAATTTTGCATGAAACGGTCGATCAGTAGAATTCAATGCTGACGTATTCATCCAACGGTTCTACTTCTGTCGTCGACCATTCAAAGAGATCTGATGCCATGACTTGGTAGCTGTGATTAGGGAGCATCAGAAGGGTTATGAACTTGAATGAACTTTGAGGTTTGATCCGTAATGTTAACCATGTGCATAAGTATATATGTTGGTGATGTATGCAGTCCTCTGTTTTAGGAATAACATCAATCTATGTAATCTGTCGATTAGTAGTTGTCTATATATGAATGTTTATTGTTGGGGCAAGGCTCTGTCAGATTATCATTTTATACGAGATGCCAGGACTTTGTGTGAGAACATAACCAACTTTGAATATTGGTGTTTGATCATTGAAAGAGTACCAGCATATGGATCCTTTTATACGGGATGACGTCAATTGGTATCTGTCACTAGGGAGCATCAGCTGGGCTATGAAGTTGAACGAAACTTTAGGTTTCCTCCATGATGGATATAAGTTGTTGCTTCAGTTGGTATATTGGTTACGTGTACAGTCTACCGTTTCAGGAATAACGGCAGTTTATGTAATTTGTCGATCAATATTTGTCTATAAATATGAATTTTAACGGGGAAGGGCTCTGCCTATGTTATGACTTGTAACGCATATTGCATGACATATCCACTAATTAGTATTGTTTTAATGGGCTTAATTCTTACCACTTAGTGTGTGTCGGTGGCCAATGTTTTTATAGTTTCACTGCACATATTAATTATTAAAAAGCAACATCTCTCTTAGAAAGGATAGAGTATTTATTACTCCCTCTGTCCCCTTTACTTGTCATCCTGTGTGTGGGTACGAGAATTACGGAGGATGAAAAAGGTGGGATGCACTGAAAACAAAGATGAGAGAAATAGAGATGAGGATGTATTGGGAATAGAGAAAGATGTTTTGGGAAGTGAGAAAGGCAAGTAAATGGGGAAAACTTGTGAACTCTATGATGACAAGTAATTGGGGATGGAGGGAGTAATGTTTAGACCATTTGCTGCATACATGTCTAGGGCTGTGGGTTTCAGACATTTACACTTGCACTCAGTGGCAAAGCTAGAGCAAATATGTTAGGGGTGCACAACTTCATAATATGCATAAAAAATATCTGATTTAGCTCTGTGGATGCATAAATTTTGATTTAGAGGGTGCATATATGATGAAAATTTAGCAATTGTTAGCAATTTTGGAAATTTCATGGGTGCATTTGGATCCAGCACGCTAGATGTAGCTTCACCCCTGCTTGAACTGTGAGATACTCCGGTTCTGATACATACAAACCTGCTCACACAATGAACTATCGTTAAATTGTATTTTTTTATTGCTGTAGCTTACTATGGTGACCACTCTTTGGAATGTGGTCGCAATACTTAGGGAAGTTGTCATGCATCATTTTTCAAGTTTTTGTGTTGACTGCACATATAAAAAGCAACATCAATAATTATAATGGTGGGAGTATTTGTTAAAGTTGAGATCTCTCAAACATTTACTATGTTGCATTGTGGGATTGGCCTGATAATGGAAAGGCTGACCCAAAACCAACTATTGTCAAATACTCCCTCGGTTCATTTTTACTTGTCATTCTAGCATTCAAATTTTTCCCCAAATACATGTCATTCTCGCTTCCCAATACAAATTTAACCACCAACTTCCATTCCTACCCCTAGTAAATGGTTTCACTTTTTCTCCACCTATCATCGGTACATGCGCCTGAAGCATGCCGGAAGAGCTAGAGCTAGTATGCTCCATTGTCTGTCCGCACTTATGCCTAGTGGATCCATAGGGGCAGCAGGGTCTAATGTTACAGCTTCTTGTTTCTTGTGCGGAAGGCCAGAACGACATCTAAAACCGAGCAGAGGGAGTAGGTTTGATCTCCTTTACCCTACTATGGTTGCTGCTCTTTGGAATCTGAGCTTCATACTTAGAGATATTGCCTTTGCTGCAAAAGGGCCTTTACCTTGGCGGTAAGGTGCCTCGGTAGCAACTCCAAGCTGCAGAGTTCGATCCCCAGTGGGGACAAATTTTAGGCTGAGGTTAAAAAAAACTAACTGTGTCCCATTTTCTCGGTTGAACCGACTGCGGGCCCTTATGTATGGGGTAGGCCCAAAGCATTAGTTAAGGCCTGAACCACAGGGGGGGGGGATTGGCTCCCTGAGGGTGGGACCAGGATTCTTGGGTTTTCTCAACCTGTTGTGGTTGAGCTTCTTAATTGGAAGCCGTGGGGGCGGTCTTACCCCCACCGGTAGTTTTTTTTATATATTGCCTTTGCTTCATATTTCTTGTTTTAATCATCTTTAGCATAGTTTTCCATTCAACATTCACAGATGTATTGGTTAATTCTCAGGGATAACCCCATTTCCGAAGATGGATGGGTACATTGTATTAGCATGTTATTATTGTGATTTGTTTGCTGACAATATCTTCTTGTACGTACTTTCTACATTTTAGTGCAATGAGGAAAACAATGGACGAGAAATTTCCAAAGCTGAAATCAAAATGGAAGAGACTGAAGAAGGACATGATAAGGCGAGTACCACTGCTCCAGTGAAAATTATCAAGCGACCGAAAAAAGGAAAGGCTTCCAAACACGCTTTGAACGCTTCAGATGGTGGAGCAATTGAAGGTGCGCTGTGCTATTGCCAGTTTCTTGTTCATCTTGCCTAACGTTATAATTTGATAGTAAAAGTTCCAGTTTGTCATTTTACATCCGAATAGTTTACTTACTGCCCATTTATTATTGCTTTAGTTATAACTGCCGGGCTCAAATTTTCTGTTCAGGAGATGCTGGGCCTTTATATTCATTAAATCATTGCCGCTATGACAGCTCCCTAAGTAAGTTTTTGATATATTCCCCTAGAGAGTAAGATGCTGTCCTTGTCTTTTTCTTATTTAGTTTGTTACCAGGTCTGCTGACAAAGAAGTTCATCAATCTGCTTCAAGGGGTAGAAGATGGAACCATTGATTTAAATAAAGCAGCTGCGACATTGGAGGTACGGTTTATTGTAGAACGATAAAGAACACTCTGGTTCTCTCTCTCCTCAGATTATTGGTCTGATTCATCATTTTGGAGTGAATTTTCCTTGATATATTCTATTATTCGTAATTGCAGGTGCAAAAGAGGAGGATATATGATATAACAAATGTTTTGGAAGGCATTAATTTAATTGAAAAGTCAAATAAGAATATGATTCGCTGGAAGTGAGTGTCACATGTTTCTGTTTTCAAAGCATTTACAGTTATTGTAGATTTTTACTCATGATATAAATATTTCCAAAGGGGATTCGACATGTCGAAGCCTAAGGAGATAGAATGCCAAATTTCTGCATTGAAGGTATGCGATGCTTCTTTATTGTATGATCTCCGCCATCTCTTTCTCTTCATATATTGGTTCCCTGATCATTTTGTACTGCAACTTTTTACAAATAGAGAGATATGATGTTTCTTAGAGGCCTTCTTGTCAGTATCATTTATGCAAAAAAAATGTTTAGCTAAAATACAGATCCCTAACTTTGAAGAATATCTAGCAGCTTAATTAATTTTTGTTTTGAATATGTCTATGCTGTTGTTGTTGTATTCTGAACTTAAATCAATCATCATTAGTGTTTTGAGTAATTTATCTGACACAATTGAACCATGTCACACTGTCCTGTTTCTGGTAGTATGTTTTTGGCAAAGTATATTGCACGACAGATCAAAAGATGAACGTGGCCTCATCTCAATATTTTGAATAGTGTATGCATCCTAAATATATTAATGAACAAAGTATATGAAAAAAATTGTGTATCGAATTAATAATTTGTTTTTGCAAATGAAAGAAGCCATCAGATTGTTTTGAGTTAAGCTCCAAGAAAGTTCATGTCAATATGAATAGATCATGCATATTACTAGCCTCAAAACATATTTTGTAAATATATTTTCTCTTATGAGTGCATTCTCAAGTTCAGAGCATTGGCAATGCTTTGAAAGTTAACATACTGACTTTATTAGAGGCGGAGACTTTGTTCCATTATCTAAAAAACATACTGACCTTATAGGTTCTATGACATCACATAACATTAGTTTCATTCCAACTTATGTAAAGCATCTAATCATATATACCTGATGGATTTAATAATCTGCAGGAAGAACTTGAATCTCTTTACGAGGAAGATGATAGATTGGAGAATGAAATAAGGTAAATTCTTTTGACCAAAGAAAAAAAAAATCATAAGTTTTCCTCCCACCCTCCTTTTGACCTTCAGTTACTTGTATGCAGGGAAGCACAAGAGAAGCTAGAAGCCCTTGTACAAGATGAGGACAAGAGAAAGTAATATTCTCACCCACTGTATCTTCTTTTGTTTTTAGTGTTGCTATAGTAAGCTGAGTATGCTTATCTATGTGATTAGGTTCCTGTATCTCTCGACAAATGATATCAATAATATTCCTCGTTTTAAGGTGATAACTACTCAGACCTTATATTTGTCTCTTTTCTTCAAAATTATAAAGCCATGTAACAAACTACCCATTTACTGCAGGGAGAGACTCTTGTAGCCATAAACGCTCCTCGTGGGACGTCTATTGAAGTTCCAGATCCTAGTATGGTACAGTCTTGATGAACCGTTTGCTTTGTTGTTGTAGACTTGTAGATGGTAGATTTCTGTGGTTTCTAACAATTATTTCTTTACCAGGATCTTTACTTGTTTGGAAATCTGGGTTTGACAGAGCAGCATTACCAGATGGTCTTGAGAAGTTCAATGGGCCCCATTGATTGTTATTTAATAAGGTAAGCCCTGATTAGCAACTTAATTGTAGACATGCTGTAAATAAAATACTAATTATGAGTCACTTTGTTAAGGTCTCGCACCAGTGACAGTCAGGATCTATTCAACCAATACCACCAGGCAATGCCGGACAATTCAGAACCTGTGGTCACAGCTGGAAATGGTCAAGCCTTGCAGCATATGGATTGCGATCCAAATCAATCTGTGGAGCAAATGGACTGTGATCCAACTGAAGCTGTGCAGCAGATGGACTGTGATCCAAGTCGAGCATTGAAGAAGGGAGAGAGCAATGCTGCATGCACGCATACAACAGCTCCATCCAGAGAGCATGAAACAATGTCGGACATTCTAAGAATTGTTCCATCAGACAGTAATGTAAGAAACCCTACTACAACTCACCAGCAAAAAGGGATTTTTTTTTCCTTGACATGACACTCACAGTTGTTGCTTTTGCAGGCTGATGCAGATTACTGGTTCGCTTCTGACCTTGATGTCGGTGTCACAGATACGTGGGGGTCCTAACGGATGGATCCCCAGACGTGTCTCTCACAGAAACAGAATAGAGTGACTTCATAGTATGGAATCTGCCTGGTCCATGCTCTGGTCCCATTAACTAACAAAGCATACTAGGATACAACATAGGCAGTAGATTTTGTACATTGGCAGCATGATTGTATTTGATACCAAATCTTCTTCATCGATAGTTTATATAGGATCAGCGACTGTAGTAGTTCCTAGTCATAAAAAAAGGCATTGGCCTTGGTCTTCCTGTAAATGGACTGTGTGTATCAAGTTAGAAGCACCAGTCTGAAAGAGGTGCATGCTGCTCTTTCTTTCCAAGAGCAGCAGGAGTACTATAAAATTGTACCGCTAGCATACCTACAGAGACTATAAAATGCTCAATGTTTTTTGTTTTCCCCCTATCGTAAATGTCGGGCTGAAATGTCACGCATTGCTAATCCATCACGACTCACGCATGAGCACACGCCAGCAAGCCGCTCCCGGCAGATCAAAATCCGTTCGCCATGGTCCATCGAAACGTGGGGGCCGACCGTAGCGGCCATGGCAGAACCAGAGATATCGTCAGCACCAACCTTGTTTGAACTGCTGCTTGCTTGCATTGTTGCGTGCTTGCCGCTGCCGCTGCCGCTGCCTTGGGTTAATTGCTGCATGCTTGCTTGCCGCTCTGCAGCACTACAGAGGCGAAGAGGGAAGAATGAGACACGGACGTGAATGGAGGCCGATATACAACTTAGAAAAAAAAAATGCAAACTATTGCAAAATTGTTATCAAAACATTCTAATATATGTTCAACTAAAGTAGTATGGGCATCGCTGAATTTTTTGGAAATGGCTCACTAGCACAGAATATATTGAAAAAATAAGGCCAATGGTGCAAGAGCAAAAAGCCTTTACTTTTTATCATGGAAGTAACACCATTAAATGGTCTAAACAGAGTAGAGTTGGTCAAAATGTTCAATTTGACAAAACACAAAATCTTTGGCGCAAAATCATTGGAATTTACACAAGTCTAACCTTTGGCATCCTACGTTTGAGAAGATAGTTTGGGATTGCGTTTATTTTGGGAATGTGGAATAGCTAGAATAAATTCAAATGACGTTCCTAATTTTTTACTATCATCTAGTAGTCATTCTCACCACCATGCCACCTTACTCCCTTCCACTTCAAAGTTTAATACCAAAAGCAAACAAATATACACAAATTATAAAATACTACTTTCGTTCTAAAATATAAACATTTGTAGGTTTAAATAAAGTCAAATTTTTGTAACTTATAATAATATCTAGCAAATTACATAAATTTTAATATAAAAATATACTTTTTATGAAAGTTTATTTTATGATAAATTCAAAAAATATAATTTTTATATAATAAAATATTATTAACTCTACATTATTAGTAGTCAAAGTGATAAAAGTTTGACTTTGATCAAACTTAAAAAATTTTATATTTTAGAACGGAGGAAGTATATACTATAAAACACATCTTATACAATCTAACACCTATAGTTTGGAGAGAAAATAAGCACAACTTATACTCGTTCTGTTCTTAAATCGTTGTCACCATTGACTTCTACCGTCAACTTTTAACTTTGACTATTCATGTTATTCAAAAAGCATGATAAATACTATCATATATTTTATTATAATTTAATTTATGACTTATAATTTTATACATTTAAACTAATTTTTTAACAAGACGAGTGAATCAAAGTTAATATTAGATATCAACAGCGACAATAATTTGAAAACGGAGGGTGCATATTCTGAAGTATAAATTATTTTTTACTACGTAATACTAATCATAATCGCTACTAAACGCACCCTGGCTGAAACTCTACACACAACCCTCAAGCGGCCGGAGGAGCCGAATATGCCGTGTCTCAGCCCTGGGCTCCTCTCCTTCGTCCCAACAAAATCTCAAATTCCCCACCTTCTCCTCCTCCATTTCTACCCCACCCTCGCCACG
>BCLH01000334.1:6421-17783 GCA_001602315.1 Zoysia pacifica | reverse complement strand
CGCGGCGCGGCGCCGCGGCCGGCCATGTTGGACTGCCCCGCGAGGAGGAAGAGGAGCTTGGGGCGGCCGGCGTACGGCGACGCCGGGAAGGGGAGGAGGAGGGAGGCGAGGGAGAGGCGGGCGGCGAAGGGCGGCGCCAGGAGGAGGAAGGAGAGCAACGCCGCCGCGCCCAGCGCGGCCAGCAGCAGCACCGGGCGCCGCGCCACCAGCTTCATGGTGGCGGCGACGGCGACGGCGAGTGGTGAGTTCTTGGGGTCAGGTGAGGCAGGCGCCGTGAGATCAGGGGCAGGGCCCGTTCGTTTTTGGAAGGGAAGCAACGAAACCATCCGCAGCACATGGCTGAGAGAGTGCGGCAGAAGAGTGGTGGTTGGGTTGACCGTTCGAACCGTGGAAATCATCTACGGTTTTTATGAAAATAAAAAAAGATAACTCAAAAACTTGTCTAAATTTAAAAATTTTAAATTTGAATAAAATCTTATCAAAATGGTACAGTTAATCGTTCATTTTTTCGGTTTATTGATCTGTTTTTATTATTTTGTAACTTTTAAATTTTAAAATCTATAAATATAGACACTTCGATTAATATAACTTTGTTGCAGAACTCAATAAATAAAAATATTGCGACGGTTTGACCTCAGTATTAAGTCCATCACTCCACACAAATTTCTCTCCATTGATGGCTCAAGAATTCATAAAAATGATAATTTTCTAATTATCTTGAACTAAAGTTGCGTGAACGATGGCACAAATCAACGTGGAAAGAAGGATGGAGTACACAACGAAGCAAAACTCATCCTTAGCCCAGGGTTTGGAAGTCCATATTGTTCTTGTATATGCTACATTGATCTATGTTGGGATGTTTCTGCAGCTTTGTGTTCATCAAATATAGCACAAAATTCAGACAATGCATAGCGTCTTACGTCATAGCTGAAAGGCTGTGCGCCTGAAGAACAGCATGGTAGGAAGTAGGAACAGCCAGGACAATCAAAATTTTTTATTTTTTGCCAGTTACTTTGTTGAGTGTTAGTTGGACTTGAATAACTACTAGCTACATATTTATACTTTTATATATTAGCTGGTTGGTTCAAAACTGCTAAGCGCCATCTCTGGAATATACGTGAAGGCAAGAATAAACTGTATCAATCCCTTCATTGGGTGCGTTCGTTTCTGCTTCTTGTAACGTATTTTTGCTGATGCTGTAGCTGCACAGCGGTTCGGAATTCGTGCAAGACTCTGTGTTTTTGCTTTTTCGTGCTGCGGGCTGCGGCGGGGCGGTACAACAGCAGCAACAGCAAAAAAAAGGTTACAGCGAACAGGCCCTATATTCTAGTTCTATCTCCATCCTAGCATTGCAAGTTACTTTGACCGATGATTTTTATAGATTCGATTAAATTTAAAAATTTAGTATTTGTACTTTTAAATTTATAAAAAAACTACTTTTTATAATATATATAATTTATATTTTTAAAATTAATAAAATTTATCAAAATTATTTGTCAAAGTCATAGTTAACGAAGCTAAAAATAAGGTTCTTGAGAAGGAGAAAGTACTACCTACCAAGTTCCTAATTCCATCTTTTCCTATGGTTCTACGCGCTTGAACCTATAGGCCTCCTTTGTCCATGCTTAAACAGGAGTAAAAAAGAACAGACTGACCTGAGCCCTGCAATGACAGAGCTTCCTTGGGCTATCAACTGAGCATGAGTTGCAGTGATAGTACTCAACAGAAGATTCAGAAGAGGTAACCACATCTTCAGTGGATTGTGATCGATCACCTGACTTCACAAGTCGATCGTGGTGAATTCGCACACGGCTTTGACAGTTTGTTTCGAAACGAACGAACGAAACAAATTGATACAACACTTGGATGAATCCATGAACAGAACTTTTGCTGCATTACTCAATAAACAGAAATATTGCTAGATTTTGGGCTCGCTACTGAGTTCATCACCCCTTTTGAGGAACTCAAGTCATATAGAGGACGTATGACCAGTGGTATTTGTGTAAAGGAAAAAAAAAGTCCAGTGGCGATACACAAGGCTCTATGATTGGCAATCACGTCGAGCATGCTACCAACCTTGCCACTACGAAGCAAAAATGATGAAAGTTACAACAACCAACGAACTACTGTGCGTCCGTTGTAGAACTCACGGCAGGTAGTGCGTGAGCGCGTACGCGACGGTGAACCCGTAGAAGAGCAGCCCGGCGACGACGAGCGCGGAGAGCGCGAGCGTGGCGCCGACCGCCAGCGGGATCCCGCACGACACGATGCCGAACTTGAGCTGGATGGCGTCCACCATGGACAACAACAGGAAGAACGTGCCCATGATGGAGCAGGCCGCGGCGAGCAGCATCATGGGCTGCGCGTACCTGAGGACCGCCCGTCTCCGCTCCCGGGGCGCGGCGGCGCGCCAGGCGGGCATCTCCTCGCAGTCGTCCGACGGCGCCGGTTTACTTTCCCCGTCGGCGTAGAACTCGTCGGCGGCGAGCAGCGTGACGGCGAGCTTCATGCCCTGCGCGACCAGGCTGGACAGGAGGTAGAACCCGAAGGAGAGGATCTCGAACAGGAAGAAGCTGCGCGCGATGTCGTCGCCCGCCACGCAGTTCCGCGGGATCGCGGCGGACGGCGTGATCGTCCCCGTGATGCCGATGAACACGGCCACCGTGAAGAAGGTGTTCGCGGATACGATCCCCTCCAAAGCCTTCACCGCCACGTCCGGGTTCCGCCGGCGCACCGTCGGCATGGGTGGTGGTAGTACTGGTACCGCCGGTCTGTTTTTCTGCTCTCTGGGAGGTGGCGGCGGACTGGAGAAGGGGGAGTGTACGAGTGTGTCTAGCTTGGCAGTGAGTGAGGGAGTGAGGTTGCAAGCGTTGCAAGTCTTTTCAATTGGAACAAGGCTGTTCATCTAGTATATTCTGTGGTGGTTTAACTACCCCGAATGATTCTGCACGCCCATAAACATTACGTTTCCTTAAACTACTGTGTATGGTAGTACTACTACTCGCTAACCTAAGTCAAACCCAAAATGAGCAGCTGCTAAATTTGTACCAGCAAAAATAAAATATTTCACGAAACTTGATCCATACTTAAAGGCGCTCCCCATGGTAACTTGAACTCTGGGCTGGGCAAGCTCTCGATGGAAAGGGCGCAGGTGATCCATTGAGAGGCTCTCGATCGAAAAGGCGAAGATGAACCATTCAGAGGTCAATCTGATCGGCGTCTGGATAGCTGCGTGCCAACCACCGGTGGTTGCTTCGTCTCCAGGGGCGTCTCGTTTCCTTCATCTGATGGAACGAATTATCACTTGGGATTGGGGATGCAGGGCATGGATGGGACGACAACAAACGGCCGCCACTAGACGCATGATTGATTGCCTAATCCCAGCAAGGCATCTCTTGTATTCTAGTATGTACAAATTAGTTACACATTGGTGCCGAACCGACTATTTTTGGTACTGAGCCTATCATTTTGATACCTTTGACTAGTTATCTCTTTATTTTTAACCATCAGATCTAATCAAATGGATAATTGTGATTAACTACAATCATGGTAACATCTCTCTTTTGTATGACATGCCATATGATGGGCAACAAACATTGGGTCAGTTACAATATGACTACCGGGGAGAATTTACTGAGTTAGGCATCAGTTTCTTGACAGATGCAAGTACCAAGCTCTATGAAGATACCATACAATTAAATCTGCGAAGGCTGAGGTCTGTTTACAGCATATATACACAAGAAACAACAGTTTGTTGCCGGATAACATTCCCATTTCTGTACCATAGGAGTACAAGACCAGCAGAATAGATTAATTATCTGAGCTTTTTAGGCGTGATTCACAGTTTTTAGAACAAATCCATGCACATTGATGAGGTGGTTCAGGATATCAACAGAGCTAGATTCAGTGACTTATCCATTCAGTCATTTTTCTGATACCTGGGACCAACACAAATTAGGTGCTTTCGATAGTAGAACGTACCCAGAAACTCTTCAGCAGCTGGTGCAATGTTGCAAAGGAAAATGTGGAGGCATTGACATTAATTATGTAGGGGAGCAAGCAAATAATACTTCAAAGAAGTCATAGTTCGTGTACAGGCTATGTAAATTAAGCTCAGGGCAAAGACAAAACAGAGTGCATTCCAGACAACCTATTCCAGGATGTCCTCATCGATCTCAATGGGAATGATCTCCCTGTCATCGAACTGGTCTTTCCTTGGAGGCGCTGGAGGGGCGTAGAGCCGTGGTGGGCCAGTTCCCTTCTTCTTGTTCCGTGGCCTCGCCTATTAGATATCTATGTAAGGAATAACCAAAGCAGAAGACAAGAAACAGGGATGGTGATAAGAGGGCTCACATTGCCGTATGAATGGTTGAACCTTTTGCCCCTCTTCGTCTTCTTGTCCCCTCTGCCACAGTACACTAAGTGATGGCAGCAAAAGGAATTTGAGCTCAAACTGCTGGTCTTAGCTAAAAAAAGACAAACTCTTTTGGGGCAATTGTATTTTTACCCTTACGTTAAAGCTCAATTGTGATTTTACCCTCATTTTTTAGGGTTTGTGATTTTGTCTTTGGTTTTGAAAAGTGAAGGTGGAATTTACCCCTACTCCGTTAAAACAACTTAACGGTGTTACATATGACATCTACAAGACAAAATACCCTTGATTTACCTCTGTTTTTTGGGAGATTATAATTTTACCCTATTTTGTATGAACACTAATAATATTTCGGCATAATATTCGAAAGTATTTTGTCAATATTTGGACTATTTTTGGTATATTTGATAAATTTCAGTATAATTTATATAAATTTTCATGAATGTTTGAGTTATGGATGAGAACAGAGGGAGGGAGGGATACAAAGATCATTTGTTATTTATTTGATTTTTTTCTTATTTTATTTAATTATTTTTTTGACTGAAGCTAACGGTGGTAAAAGTAAGGGGTAAACGGACTATTCATTTTCAAATAGTAGAGGTAAAATTACAAATCCTAAAAAATAGGGTAAAATCACAATTGAGCTCTAAAGTAGAAGTAAAAAACACAGTTGTCCCAACTCTTTTATGCTACACATGTATGTTTGATTTCTGTTCTGAAATTCATTATTGCCATTGGGAAATTCAACTTGTTGACAGTAATCCTAAATTGTCCAATCACCTCATAAGCATCATTATAAATTGTAGTAGAAAAACCTTGTAAACACATTGTGTAGAGGTATCCTATCAAATAATCGAAGTATACTCCATGCTTACTGTGGTATGTTTACTCGACGGCTTATAATTTTGAGGAAACTAATATCTAACGCGTGAAAACATTGGCTCACTCAACCCCGCCGCCCACGCTTGAGATGATTAAAGCAGCACGTTCAAAACTAACTCCATCAGCTTTCGTGACTCAGCCATCGTAGAACACCAATTCGTTCCCAGCAAAAATATTATCTACAATTAGAGGAGAGGACAACCAGGGGAAGCGAGCAGTGTTGTTACCGTGAAGCACAGGTGCGGGCGCCGCCGCGAGCCCGGTGGCGAGTGTGGCGTTGCCGCAGGCGCGGGGGGACCCAGCGGCGCTAAGCGCGAAGGAAGAAGTGTTGGTGAACGAGGCGCAGATGGCGCCGTGGTGGTGTGAGGGGAGCGCCACGGTTGCGGCCGAGGAGGACATGGCCATGCCCTGGACGGCGAGGAGCGCCATGGTGTGGTGGCGAGCGAGCAGCGCGGAGGGAGACGAATGAGTGCGCTGCAACGGGTGGGGTGGGTGGGGGATCAGGTCGGATAATGGGATTATTGTAGCCTGCGGATATTGGGCCGATGCCCGCTGAGAGGCCCATCATTTATATTATCAAGGCCGGGCCGGGCCGGGCCATTAGAAATCCACAATGAGTTGGAAATTGCGGCAGTTCCACAGTTCCTCTCTTTCTTTTCCGACTGAGTTCCAGCGTGTCTCGGTCGTTCCACTTGGAGTTATACGAGAAAGGTGGAACGACTGATATTGGCCCGTTAGATTTCAAAACAGTCTCATTTGGAATCGTCAAAATCAGAGATTTCAAAACACTGTCTCATTGGGAATGGTCAAAATCAGATATTTCAAAACATTGTCTCATTCGGAAGTATCAAAATCAATCCATCTTACTACTCATTTGCACTCCTTGCCGTATACGTAACAAAACCGTAATGTATCAGTGTTGAAAACGGATAGAAATGATGATGGATTTGAGGGAGAGATTCAAATTATACTCTAACCAGACACATATATTAAAAAGATAGATTAGATAAACAGAAGCTTGATCCAACAAAGGTTTGAGTGACCAGATATGAAATCACTAAATCCACACCCAAAGCAATACGGCCAGGGCAAGCTTCATCAACTGATTAGTTTGGATTTCTGAATTGAACCTGGCCTTATTTTTTACCCTTCGAAATAAGACCAAATTCATCCATATGTATAAAATAAACAAAGTAAAATATCGATCTGGTGCACCCCCACTACAAAAGTTTCATATAATTGTAGGTTAGAATTCAGTTCAAACACATAACTAAAGCACATGCAGTTAAATCGCTACTCTTAAAAGCACAGGTTTTCTTTTCTACATACATATGATAAAATATCTCAATAGAACATGCACCCAGAGTTATCTCATCTTACAAATTTGACAAATAAAATCTCTCAATAAACATCCTTTACAAATTTAACAGATGAGCTCTTTCAGATATCTAAATTCTGGACCCACACTGGACCATTGTTAGTTAACAAAATACAACTATCCAAAACAAATATATGAGATCTAAAGAAAGTTGTTGGAAAACAAAACAAATTTATTTTAATATTAATATATTATTTTTAAGTTAATATTTTTTCACCAAAGGAAGTTCATGACTACTAGATAATCCAATCGTGCTAAAAATGTGCCATGCATTGTGAGTTCCTCCCGGCCAGATGTTATTATATCTATTCTCTATCTTTATCTTTATCTTTACTCTTTAAAAACTCCATTTAGTTTCTTCCTAAGTACACCCAACAAATTATTCCCACTAAAGAAGGATAAAATGCATACAAAATATTGCTTCTTATAAATCCAAGGGACCATATCTCCTCTCATATGTTTCACTCAAATCCTACTGTTTATCACACTGAGATCTCACACCCAGCACCTGACTCACTTGGTCACCCCTCCCTGCCTTTTCGTGCCTCCTTTAAAACACAAGATTTTCGCAGAAATTTTACATAAATTAATTCAATTTTAAAAAAATATACAGAAATCAAAAAAAATTTTTGTTCCAAAGAGGATCTAAGTTTTTTTTTAAAAAAAAATACGCATGCTTCCCTTCCCTCATGCAAATAAAAAAAACAACCCCAAACCCTACGCAACTAGCTCCCAAACCAAAGCACTGCTTATAGCATTTGGCTTTTGCCGGTGTGCTTCAAACTTACAAATTTTACAAAATATATAGAAATTTTAATTCAATTTCATAGAAAAATATAGAAAACAAAAAAATCCACATTTCTACAAGGGACTTAGCCCCATTTGGAACGCATGAATTATTCTCATTTCTATATATTTTTCTGTAAAAGTGAAATTAATTTCTTTAAAATTTCTGTAAGATTTCTATCAAATTCATGTGTGCCAAACGAAAAGATCTTCTGTAACACAAATTTCATAGCAATAATTAAATTTCAAAGAAAATAGAAAAAAAATGCTTCATCGAAAAGGAGGACTTAATCGCTTTTCATAGCTAATTTATGCTGAAGAACGAGAAACTTTAAATTTTATATAATATTTTTTTTAAGTTGATATGTTTTCTTAGACGGTAACGTTAGCACGAGTATCAGGACGTTAGTACGTGTATCGAAACTAGTTAACTTGGTAGATTAGAGAACCGGTAACAATAACGAGTTGTTTAATCGCTCTGATGGAAAATTTTGTGGCAATCAGCAAGAGCCGTGAGCGTGCATGGTCTAACTGTGATTTTCTGTCCGTCAACATTGTCTGCTGGTATAAGATTACTGGACTACTCGGGAATTATGCTCAAAATTTCAGATATCATTTTACTCCATCTGTTTTTAAATTGAGGTCGCTGTTGACTTCTAACTTTGATCATTCCTTTTATTCAAAAAATTACTTTGAATGTAAAAAATTTTAAGTTGTAATTCGAATATCTCTAACGCTAAATCAAATTATAACAAAAAATATAATATTTATTAAAAACTTTTGATAAAACGATAAAACGAATAATCAACGACGACAACAATTAAAAAATAAAGAGAGTAGATAATTGAGCTAAGAAATAATTTAGTATGTTATTCGGACTTTATCTTGAGTAAGAGCAACTTGAACTTTTTTATCTAAAAATTGAAGAGTCACCTATCGAGAATATGTCTTGAGTAAGAGCAATTTGAACTTTATCTTGAGTAAAATTTGTTATCGGCAGCGATAAAAGCGTCTCCGCACTGCTCATCGACTCGTCGCTCATCCCACCCCCGCACAAACATGGCGTCAAATCAAACATGGCGCGCCCAGCTCGGAAGCTCTGTGCAGCGCGCCAGCTCGCCCTCGCCCTGCTGCTCTGCGCGGCATCGACCGTCATCGCCGCTGTCTCTGCAGCCGGCGACGATGTGGTCACCTACAGCGTCCCGGCGTTCAACGCGACGACGGCCGACTTCGTGGCGTTCAGCAACACGACGTTCCACATGTCCACCGCGCTCCTCTTCGACCCCAACTCCCCCCTCCCCGTGTCCGAGGGGTTCGTGATCCTCCGGAAAGCCGTCGAACTATGGCGCCGCGCCCCTGGGGGCCGGTGGGGGTGCCGCTGGGGTCCCGGAGACTGTCCTCGAGGCGTCCTTCAACACCAGCTTCACTGTGGTCGCTGGCACCGCACCCGTCTCGTTCGTCGTCCGGCCGAGGTAAAACCAACAGGGCGGTTTCCACGGCGCCGCCAACGCCACCTACGCGAAGTCATCCGGCGGGCCTGTTCCGACCAACGCGATGGCGGAAGGCCTCTCGGTCGTCTCGGTCGACGCGGTGCGGTCGTACGGCCCGGACGTCCCGACCGCCGGCCTCAACGTCACCGTCACACCCCGCCGCGCGGTGTCGGTGTGGGTCGAGTACTGCGCCGCCACCGCCGACGCACACCGCCTGTCCGTGGACGTCGCGGGCGCTCATGAGGCGAGGCCGGCAAACGCGCTTCTCCAGACGCCGCTCGGGGCGGACGGGCGCTGGACCACCGAGACCGCGACCGTGGGATTCTTCTCGGGAGCTATCCGTGACGTCATCGCCGGCGTCCGGTACTGGGAGCTGACGGTGGATAGGTTCCCGGACGACTGGGGGAAGAAGGGCACGGGGTGGTGGGTGATACTGCTCGCCGTGCTAGGGTCTGTTGTTGGCGCAACCGCCATCGTCTCCGCTGTGGTGTGCTGCTTTCGGACCTGGCGCCGAAGCCAGCAGCGCAACATGGACACGCCCAAGATATAGCATTACCACGCCGTATATATAGGCTGGCACGTACTGGCTAGGCCGTTCATGTATGTCATATAAATACTCCATTCGTTTCTAAATTTATGTCACAGTTTACTTTTAACATAAACTGATCATTCATTTTATTTTAAAAATATGAGAAATTTTGTATATTTTATTATAATTTTCTTTATTATCGAAGGTGTTTGATTTGACTTATTATCAAAAGTGTTTGAAATATGAATTATAATTTTACATATTTGAAATATTTATTTGAATAAAATAAATGGTTAAAAATGATATTAGAAGTCAATAACGGCATCAGTATATGAATTAATGGACTGTAAATTTCGCACATGTTTTGATTTTTTTTCCCTTGACGTTTCCAACAGCTTTGAGTAGATTATGGAAGCAGTTAAATGACCAGGGGTAGAGACAGGGTGATGCGAGCTTCGGTCTGATCTTTTGATGGAGATGATAATCACAATTGGTGGACGGAAGCGACTTTCACGGCCCGACTAAAACTGTCCACAACATTGCGCTTTATAGCGACCGATACACCGATTCATAATGGTGAGCGCGAACTTCTAGAGGGCAATCAATCGACCATAAGGGCACTCGTCCTGCAAGCAATCGTATACAAGCAAAAATGAGATGAACGAGCACTGAATTGCTAGATAAAAATATAAGTTCAATCTAAAAACATAAAAGATGAGGTTCTGATGGCAAGAAGATAGGTGATCTAGCTGCAAACGAAGTAGCTGCGGCTAAACTTTAATCTATCAAAGCTCAAGTGTTCTTGGTGACGGCTGAGGTATTAACCTCAAATCCTAGGATGCGTCTTTAATGGGCTTAACTTGGTACACAGATCAACAATTTAAATTGGGATGATGCAGCACTTTCTGTAACAAAATATTGATTGACACTGACTCCAATATTGTATGAAGGTAAGGTTAGATCCGTTGAAAAGTAGACTTGATAAGCTTTCAAAAAGTACTTGAACGCCCAAAACGGAGCCCGTATAAAGTTGTGGCAAGTATTAGAAGTTGGTACTGTTCTGCGATCCGAATCCAGTCTACGCGACCCTATCTCTGAGTTAGTTTTCTCCTTGGTTCCTAAGCAACACAAGAGTACATGAATTTTTACGGTCTAAATAAGTTAAACATGAGCTTAGGAGCAAACTTATTTGATGATTAAGTTGACGTGCAAGGGCAAGACTTATAGGACCTGTAGGTGTAGGGGAGGAGGACGTATCGTATTATCATTATTCTTTTCCACTTGAATTAGAGTCGTCGTCGACTCAAGTTCAGATTGCAAAACCAGCCATTCTATCATGCCCTTCTAAAATCATAAAAAGTGAAGGTCACAAAGGTATATATGTGATCTCATAATCCTCTTTTTCTTTATGGCAAGCCGCTTGATCTAGTTTTAGGCAACATTGCTTTTTATCACTTTGGGATGAGTGGTACTAAACATGTAACTAGGTCACGACAACAAATTATCCTATTTTATGAGCTGCTCCTGTTGATAGATTAAAAAACTAGAGAAACTTTGCAAGTCATTGTTAGCATTAGTCCATGTCATTATTGTTGGTTCCTGTTTTTGCATTTAAAAGAGATATTTCAGATTAGTATATATAAATGCTCTAGGTACTTAAAAAATCTTCAAGATCATTATATTTACCAATTGCATGAAAAATAAAGTTGTCAAAATATTGCGAACTATAATTCTGAGATAATTTTTTTTTCAAATAATTTAGTTTACAAGGAGCATCAAATCCAATATAACCTAAAATAGTCAAAGAAGATATGACCTTCAACTTTTTGTCATTAATATCAGTGCAATGAAAAGACCTATCTTCAA
This sequence comes from Zoysia pacifica, assembly GCA_001602315.1. NCBI lineage: Eukaryota > Viridiplantae > Streptophyta > Magnoliopsida > Poales > Poaceae > Zoysia > Zoysia pacifica. The sequence continues at coordinate 6,480 of BCLH01000334.1, read as the reverse complement.
CAAACATGTTCTAAAAAGCAACATTTCGATCTCTAAGCACTATTTGTGTTTTTGAGATT
>BCLH01000333.1:174214-196596 GCA_001602315.1 Zoysia pacifica | reverse complement strand
TTGGGAGTGCTCCTCTCCATGATTTCCATGCTACGAATTTCATTTTTGTTTTGTATCTGTTCACTCCTTTCTTTCCAATACATGCTCTGTTGTCGCTTCAGATACGGCCCTGTTAAAATCATTCAGATCATTAGGTACACCATTTTACCACCTCGCTAACATTATTCATACCCAAAAGTTTGTATTATTTTTTTAAGGAATCTTACCAGTTGCCTGTGGGAGCATGGTAAAGCTTCCAAGGGGAGGTCATGGGCTTCATTCGGGCTTGGTCTGCTGGAATGCCACCTTCCGTGCGTCGCCTTGCAGAGTACTAGCAAAGTTGGCCCAACAAATAAATTGCCCTCGCACGAATATTTAACGGGCTGAACAGAGTCCGCCCAAGCCCAATTCTCAAAATGGACCGAGACCCTCATCAGCTCGTCTTCTTGGACGCGGCTGCGCGGTCACTCCAAAGTCCAAACGCCGGCGAAAGAGACCGCAACAAGCGGCCAGGTAGAGGGCATCCATAGGCAGCTTCCTAGAAGAGGAGGTTGAAGATGAAGAACGAGGCCTCCTTGAAAAGCCCATGCCGGCACAAGATATTGTAACAATGCTGCCAGTGTGCATATGGTATGTAGACCCCGAGTGTTTCGATGACGCGCGGCCGCGGAAATTTGATAGGGAGTCGCTGATGTCGAGGGCGGTGCCATTAGAGTACTTGCGTGGTACTGCGTGGTCATTGCGTAGAGGATGGGGGGTAGATGGGTGTGCACAATGGAGGAGAAGCAGGACATTGGTCCAGCATCATCGGCAACAAATCCGGTGAGCTGAAATCGATCCTCAGTCATACAACAGGTCGTCAGGTAAGGTGGAAATGGTGGACACGACAACGCTGTGGATTAGGAGGAACAGGCCGGAGATTTCCCTTTTCTGCCATCGAAACAACTTTTAATATATAATAAGCCATCAATGTCTATGACATGTGGGACCCACCGCAACCATGTTTAATACTACTACGGTTTTGTACGGCGTCCAGCCCATTCTTCTATATTGAACCAGTGAAGTTGTTATTACTCAGGTCCAGTCTTCTTAAACATACGAGATTTCCAATTTGTACGGGTATGTTACCTTCCAACTTGTTATGGCTAAGGTTTAAATGCAGAATTGGAAGATTTCCGATGCTCCAAGGTATGGTGCCTTCAAATCCATTTTGAGACAGATAAAGATCTGTCAATTTTCGAAGATTACTTATGGAAGGTGGAATCACCCCAAGGAAGTTGTTTGCCTGAAGATTTAAACCTTGTAAGTTTGTAAGGTGTCCAGCCCATTTTTCTATTGAACCCGTGAAATTGTTATTACTCAGATCCAGATAATTTAAACCTATAAGATTTCCTATGCTCAAGGGAAGTGGCCCTGATAAGTTGTTTGTACCTAAGTCCAATATTCGAAGACTTTTGGATAGCTTACCTAGTGAATCAGGTACGACTCCTTGTAGCTGGTTGCCGAATAGTGACAGCGTGTCTAGATGTTTGCAATTGCTCAATGTCTCTAGGAATTCCCAGTTTTCTTTATCTTCTGCCCCAAGTTTGTTTATCTGAAGATTCAGATAATTCAGCTCTAGAAGCTTGCCAAAAGAATCAGGAATTTGGCCCGTGAAATTATTTTCCGATAAATCTATGATTTGCAGATTTGCAGCATTGCCGAGTGAAGCAGGGATGTGACCTTCAAATATGTTTCGGTGTATGTCAACCGCTTCAAGACTAGAGAGGGCGTCACCGATATTAGATGGTAATTTTTTGGATAACAGATTCGAGTGCAGGTCTAGAAATATCAGAGAAGTCTGATTAGACAGAGCTGATGAGAGTGTACCTGAAAGTTTATTTTCATTAAGGAACAATGCTTTCAAAGCGTATAGTTGCCAAAGTTCATCTGGAATGCTGCCCTCAAGGTTATTTTCTCCCAAATTGAGAAATGACAACTGTGTAATGTTTTTGAGAGTTGGCGGTATAGTTCCATTGAGATTATTTGAGCTAAGGTTTAACCAACGAAGATTGGAAAGGAGGCCTACTTTTGGGGGGATAGCGCCCTCTAGCATGTTTTTAGAGAGCTCCAATGTTTGAAGATTAGAACAATTTGTAAGCGTATCAGGAATAACCCCTGTCAGTAAGTTATTTCCTAGAAGAAGGATTTTCAACTGTTGGAGATGCTGAAGTGGGGGTATCTGGCCAGAGAAGCTGTTAACTGAGAGATCGAGTGTATCAAGGGATGTCAAGTTTCCTAGGGAGGTGGTGATTGAGCCAGACAAGCTTTGGCCGGTAAGATTGAGCCCGGAGACGCGCCACGGTCGCCTCTTGGTGCATGTGACATACGTCCAACGACAGTAGTGGATGCTGGAGTTCCAAGAGCTCAAAGCTCCATTAGGATCGCTAATGACGCCCTTTCTAAAATCAAGCAATGCTTGCATATCTGTGCTATTCTCATGAACACAATGGACGTTTCTAACTCCACAAGATAGGAGTATTAGAAATGCAAACAGTACTAGCATAGTGGATGTCGTCAGCAGCTTGGAGAAACACATAACGTGCACCTGCAAAATGTATGACGTAAACTTGGTGGCATGCTTGTACTGGAACTACTTCCTACTCATGTTATGATCTAACCTACTAAAAGAGGCTTCAAGTTTCTTTCCTGAATATATAAAGTTATCTACTACTCATTTATACTTAAAGATGAAAGCATGAACTCCCAAAGAAAATCCGCTTTATCGCAACTGTTGGCATGTTTTTTTTACGATAGCGAGCATGGCTGAGTTGCAACAAGTTAACATTCCAATATTACTAGTAGTAATAAGTAGGAGAGAGAATTGGGTACCTCTGCTTGCCGGAGCGAGAGAACACGACAGTGAGCGGTGAACTTTGAGCTTTGGTCTGCTTGGCTTAGGCCCCAGGGGTCTTAAAATGTTTTACAGTAGCATTGCAGCCACACACATGCTTGTCTTTTCATGCCTTATCTGCGACGACCGGCATTGGAGAAGAGCCGAAGACCCCGAGTCCGTCAAACTCACCAGTTAGTTACTGCCACTTTTCAGCTTCCCTCTCCTCTCCAATCGCCCGCTGAAGTCGCTATTAACGCTGGAACGATAGGACTATTGCTGGATGTCCAGCTAGCCTTGAACTTTTCTGCAGGAACCAAACGGAGAAATTATGCGCTGATGTGACACTTGTCCGTGCGGTTTCTACGCTGACAAAACGATGGTCGTGGAATTGTCTAACGGTATACGCAGTAAGATTCTGGCTACCAAATTTGATTTGGTTTTCTGATGATGGAGCTTCCAGAATATATTGTGCGGGCATTATTCATCCGTAGGCTTTCTTTGACAGGGTAGCAAGTCTAGTCAACTTGTATGTGTCCGATATGGACAAGAATAGTCTGTCTTATACGATGCCGTGCTCCACAGGGTGATGCAAATGATCATGAGTATCGTTCGAATTGGAGAAATATCTAGCGAAACATATTGTAGTTCAACGAAGAGTTATCAATACGCGCAGTTTCCCAGAACCGCCTCTTTCAGCACGAAGAGACAAATACCTGGTCTTTGGGATTAAACCCACACTCGACTAATAATTCTTCATAACTTATTTCATTCTAACTAGCAACTTAATTACCCGCCGCTTTTCAGCTTCCACCGTCGCCCCTAGCGCTGCCGTCACTGTTTGAGCTAGACCAGATTGTTACAGCATGCCCAGGCGTCCAGGCGGTCCAGCCTTGAATCCCAAACTTCCACTGCGTGTCCAGCGCTCTCTACTTTTCACTTACGGTATTCATGTTGACAAAAACTGAGCTCGTGGAATGGTCTACCGGTATAATATTCTCGTTCCCAGATCGGGACAGGTTTTGTTTGTGATGATCAGGCTTCCAGAATGTGTTGTGTGGGTATGATCCATTTGTGGTCATAGGTTATCTTTGACAGGGTCGCCAGTCAAGTCAACATGTTCGTATTCGATCGGGACAATAATAGTAGACTGCAACTTGCCGGGCGTCACACGACGTTGCTGATGGTGAATATTGCTCCAATCGGAGAAATATCTTGGGATATATATGAATCCTATAAACAGTGATACTACTCCCTCCATTTTTTTAATTGTTATCACTGTTGACTTTTAATTTCAACTTTGATGGTTCGTCTTATTCAAAAAAGTCTGATGAATATTATATATTTTATTATAATTTACTTTATTAATATAAATATTTTAATCACACCTTATAATTTTATTAATTTAAATTTATTTTTTGAATAAAATAAATAGTCAACGTTGAGATTAAAAAAACGGTGATAACACTTAAACAACGAGGGAGTATGTAGTTTCCCAGAAACGCTTGTTTGTGCACGAGATAGATATAAGATATTCTCAAGAGTCAAAAAGATAGTCTTCATGTTGATTTTTCTAAAATTTAAAAGTTTGAATTCATGTTAATTCTTATTAGTATCAGTTTCGTGCACCAATGCTGAGACATAATCTTGAAGATGTTGACCTCTTTCTGTATAGAAATAGGCGGGACATAATTCGCCCTTGTGTACGTAGTAGTGCTGATGGATATACTACTCCGCAAGCGCAAAAACTTTAATTTAGCTCTAAGGTCCATTTTCATATGACCTACCGAAACCGATCCTGATCACTCATACATGGAAGGACCTGTTAGTAGTTAGTAGTACTAACTTAAGTGTACGATTTGGTAGGCTTAAGGAAGTTCCTTCAGTTCATCATTTGCGTAGGAGTTGAGAAAGATGAAAATAGTACTCTAGGTTTGAGAAGCCTTTTATTAGCATGCATAATGGACAGAGATAATTTTTTAATTATTTTTACTTGAATGAACAGGAGAGGTAAGCCCCTACTGATTACACTATATTAATAATAGAAAATTTCAAAAATACAAGCTGAGGAAAACAGGAGATAAAGTAAAGAAAAGCAAAGCTATACAATGCTACTGTGTCAGTCCTGACTTTCTTCTTGCTCTGTGCAGCAACAGAGCATACTCATGAATGAATCGACCATTGCATTTATCCATGTGGGAGTCTTCTTTATTGCTGGGACTGAAATTCCAATTGACACCCACCATGGCTTTGCACAATAGCATTGCATGAAGAGATGTGGCAAAGTTTCCTCCTGTTGTCAAACACATAGATCACAGTATATGCATGGTTCCAACTCCATATTCATTCTTAACTTTTCAATGTATCATCAAACTCCACTAAAATTTATAGGAATTTTTATTGCTTAATTTCGGTGACCATATTAAGTAATTTCGAGCCTGAATTTGTTATTAAGGTGTGAAAAATATGCGACAATCATGAATCCCTTGCTAAACTCGTGTAAGCTCAGTTGGTTGAGGCGCTGTTGTGCGTCTGAATCCACCTGAGTTCGATTCCCCATCGGCACATGTGCTCCTTCTTCTTTCTTAATAAACTGGGAGTGCTCCTCCCTATGATTTTCGTGCCATGAAATTTCATTTTTTATAGTCTAAACTGCACGCCCGACAACATGAATCGATGCTTGCATCAGGATCCCGGACCCGGTGCGTTATCAAAATAGTACTTACAGCTTTGCTTTCTGGTGCACCAAAATTTGGAATCTCATCGCACCTAGTGGCTAGTGCCAATCAACTGAGTAGAGGTTGCATCAGCCGCACACTGTACGAATCTCCCAAAATCGCAGAAACTGTCGCTCAGAAGAAAAAACCTATGCGCGCTGGACACCGTACCATCGATACCTCGTCGCCCCGCAGCCGGCCACCGAACCTGTACGCGCACGAGAACGCATCCACGAAACGCTCGCTGGCGGCCAAGGCTCTCGCGTTCGCGACACGGTCCTTCGCGGGGCTACTGTGGCGTGGGATTCATGATTGTCGAATGTTTTTGACACCTCAATAACAAATTCAGGCTCGAAATTACTTAATATGGTCACCGAAATTAAGCAATAAAAATGCCTATAAATTTTAGTGGAGTTTGATGATACATTGAAAAGTTAAGAATGAATATGGAGTTGGAACCATGCATATACTGTGATCTATGTGTTTGACAACAGGAGCAAACTTTGCCACATCTCTTCATGCAATGCTATTGTGCAAAGGCATGGTGGGTGTCAATTGGAATTTCAGTCCCAGCAATAAAGAAGACCCCCACATGGATAAATGCAATGGTCGATTCATTCATGAGTATGCTCTGTTGCTGCACAGAGCAAGAAGAAAGTCAGGACTGACACAGTAGCATTGTATAGCTTTGCTTTTCTTTACTTTGTCTCCTGTTTTCCTCAGCTTGTATTTTTGAAATTTTCGATTATTAATGTAGTGTAATCAGTAGGGGCTTACCTCTCCTGTTCATTCAAGTAAAAATAATTAAAAAGTTGTCTCTGTCCATTATGCATGCTAATAAAGGGCTTCTCAAACCTAGAGTACTATTTTCGTCTTTCTCAACTCCTACGCAAACGATGAACTGAAGGAACTTCCTTAAGCCTACCAAATCGTATACTAAGTTACTACTAACTACTAACAGGTCCTTCCATGTATGAGTGATCAGGATCGGTTTCGGTCGGTCATATGAAAATGGACCTTAGAGCTAAATTAAAGTTTTTGCGCTTGCGGAGTAGTATATCCATCAGCACTACTACGTACACAAGGGCGAATTATGTCCCGCCAATTTCTATACAGAAAGAGGTCAACATCTTCAAGATTATGTCTCAGCATTGGTGCACAAAACTGGTGCTAATAAGAATTAACATGAATTCAAACTTTTAAATTTTAGAAAAATCAACACGAAGACTGTCTTTTTGACTCTTGAGAATATCTTATATCTATCTCGTGCACAAACAATCGTTTCTGGGAAACTTACTCCCTCCGTTCTTTAAGTGTTATCATCGTTCTTTTAAACTCAACGTTGACTATCCATTTTATTCAAAAAATAAATTTAAATTAATAAAATTATAAGGTGTGATTAAAATACCTATATTAATAAAATAAATTATAATAAAATATATAATATTCATCAAACTTTTTTTAATAAGACAAACAATTAAAGTTGAAATTAGAAGTCAACAGCGATAATAATTAAAAAACAGAGAGAGTCCAGATCGTATCACTGTTTGTAGGATTCATATATATATCCCAAGATATTTCTCCGATTGGAGCAACATTCACCATCAGCAACGTCGTGTGACGCTCGGCAAGTTGCAGTCTACTATTATTGTCCCGATCGAATACGAACATGTTGACTTGACCGGCGACCCTGTCAAAGATAACCTATGAACGCAAGCGGATCATACCCACACAAACAAAACCTGTCCCGATCTGGGAACGAGAATATTATACCGGTAGACCATTCCACGAGCTCAGTTTTTGTCAACATGAATACCGTAAGTGAAAAGTAGAGAGCGCTGGACACGCAGTGGAAGTTGGGATTCAAGGCTGGACTGCCTGGACGCCTGGGCATGCCGTAACAATCTGGTCTAGCTCAAACAGCGACGGCAGCGCTAGGGGCGACGGTGGAAGCTGAAAAGCGGCGGGTAATTAAGTTGCTAGTAAGAATGAAATAAGTTATGAAGAATTATTAGTCGAGTTTGGGTTTAATCCCAAAGACCAGGTATTTGTCTCTTCGTGCTGAAAGAGGCGGTTCTGGGAAACTGCGCGTATTGATAACTCTTCGTTGAACTACAATATGTTTTGCTAGATATTTCTCCAATTCGAACGATACTCATGACCATTTGCATCACCCTGTGGAGCACGGCATCGTATAAGACAGACTATTCTTGTCCATATCGGACACATACAAGTTGACTAGACTTGCTACCCTGTCAAAGAAAACCAACAGATGAACAATGCCCGCACAATATATTCTGGAAGCTCCATCATCCCAAAACCAAATCCAATTTGGTACTACTAGCCAGAATCTTATACCGTTAGACAATTCCACGACCATCGTTTTGTCAGCGTCGAAACCGCATGGACAAGTGTCACATCAGCGCATAATTTCTCCGTTTGATTCCTGCTGAAAAGTTCAAGGCATTAATAGCGACTTCAGCGGGCGATTGGAGAGGAGAGGGAAGCTGAAAAGTGGCAGTAACTAACTGGTGAGTTTGACGGACTCGGGGTCTTTGGCTCTTCTCCAATGCCGGTCGTCGCAGATAAGGCATGAAAAGACAAGCATGTGTGTGGCTGCAATGCTACTGTAAAACGTTTTAAGACCCCTGGGGCCTAAGCCAAGCAGACCAAAGCTCAAAGTTCACCGCTCACTGTCGTGTTCTCTCGCTCCGGCAAGCAGAGGTACCCAATTCTCTCCTACTTATTACTACTAGAAATATTGGAATGTTAACTTGTTGCAACTCAGCCATGCCCGCTATAGTAAAAAAACATGCTAACAGTTGCGATAAAGCGGATTTTCTTTCGGAGTTCATGCTTTCATCTTTAAGTATAAATTAGTAGATAACTTTATATATTCACGAAAGAAACTTGAAGCCTCTTTTAGTAGGTTAGATCATAACATGAGCAGGAAGTAGTTCCAGTACAAGCATGCCACCAAGTTTATGTCATACATTTTGCAGGTGCACGTTGTGTTTCTCCAAGCTGCTGACGACATCCACCATGCTAGTACTGTTTGCATCGCTAATACTCCTGCCTTGTGGAGTTAGAAACGTCCATTGTGTTCATGAGAATAGCACAGATCTGCACGCATTGCTCGATTTCAGAAAGGGCGTCATTAGCGATCTTAATGGAGCTTTGAGCTCTTGGAACTCCAGCATCCACTACTGTCGGTGGACGTATGTCACATGCACCAAGAGGTGACCGTGGCGTGTCTTTGGGCTCAATCTTACCGGCCAAAGCTTGTCTGGCTCAATAACCACCTCCTTAGGAAATTTAACATTCCTTGATACACTCGATCACTCAGTTAACAGCTTCTCTGGCCAGATACCCCCACTTCAGCATCTCCAACAGTTGCAAAACCTTCTTCTAAGAAATAACTCACTGACGGTGAGTTATTCCTGATACGCTTACAAATTGTTCTAATCTTCAGACATTGGACCTCTCTGGAAACATGCTAGAGGGTGCTATCCCACCAAAAATAGGCCTCCTTTCCAATCTTCAATCATTAATTCTTGGCTCAAATAATCTCCATGGTACTATACTGCCAACTCTCGGAAACATTATAGACTTGAGAATTCTCTATTTGTACCAAAATAACCTTGAAGGAAGCATTGTAGATGAACTTACGAAAACAAGTTCGAAGGTCACATCCCTGCTTCACTCGGCAATGCTGCAAACCTGCAAACCATAGATTTATCGGAAAATTATTTCACTGGCCAAATTCCTCATTCTTTTGGCAAGCTTCAAAACCTGACTTATCTAAATCTTCAGACAAATAAACTTGGGGCAGAAGATAAAGAAAACTGGGAATTCCTAGAGACATTGAGCAATTGCAAACTTCTGGACACGCTGTCATTGTTCGACAACCAGTTACATGGAGTCGTACCTGATTCACTAGGTAAAGTACCCAAAAGTCTTCAAATGTTGGACTTAAGTACAAACAACTTATCAGGGCCACTTCCCTTGAGCATAGGAAATCTTATAGGTTTAAATAATCTGGATCTGAGTAATAACAATTTCACGGGTTCAATAGAAAAATGGGCTGGACGCCTTACAAACTTACAAGGTTTAAATGTTCAGGCAAACAACTTCCTTGGGGTGATTCCACCTTCCATAGGTAATCTTCAAAAAATGACAGATCTTTCTCTGTCTCAAAATGGATTTGAAGGTACCATACCCCCGAGCATTGGAAATCTTCCAATTCTGCATTTAAACCTTAGCCATAACAAGTTGGAAGGTAACATACCTGTACATGTTTTCAGTGCCATCACAATGATCACATGTGCATTATCTTACAATAATTTGAAAGGTCCAATACCTTCAGAGGTCAATAATCTCAAATAGCTAACTGAACTACATCTTTCATGAAACATGCTTTCCGGAGAAATTCCTATTACTATTGGTCAATGCCAAGAGATGCAAACCGTCAAAATAGAAAATAACCTTCTTACGGGAAACATTACAAAGTCTTTTGGCAAAATAACGAACCTTGCCTTGCTGAATCTATCACATAACAATTTATCAGGTTCCATCCCAACAGAACTTGGTAACCTGCAATACCTCACTCAGCTCGACCTGTCATATAATCATCTCGAAGGAGAAGTTCCATGGGGTGGAGTGTTTAAAAATGCTACTGCTGTTGTCTCCCTCAATGACAATTTGGACCTCTGTGGAGGAGAATCAAATCTACACATGCCCCCATGCCCTCGTGTCCTTCAGCGAGCAAGAACGCAATACTACTTGATCAGAGTATTTATCCCCATATTTGGCTTCATGTCACTAATATTGTTGCTATATTTTATAATCGTTGAAAAGAAGAACCCACGAGGAAGGCATGTGCGAGTACTAATCTTTGTTTAAGCACTTTCCAAAAGTTTCTTACAGAGATTTAGTTCAAGCCACAGGGAACTTCTCTGAGTACAACCTAGTTGGAAGAGGAAACTATGGTTCTGTGTATAAAGGGAAGTTAGCCCCATCAAGATTGGAAGTGGCTGTGAAGGTCCTTGACCTTGAGATACGTGGTGCGAAGAGAAGTTTCTTAGCTGAATGCGAAGCATTGAGAGGCATTCAACATCGAAATCTTCTTGACATCATAACAGTATGTTCTAGCATAGACGCCCAAGGCAACCCTTTCAAGGCTCTGATTTACGAGTACATGCCTAATGGAAACTTGGACACATGGCTGCATCACAACAGGGACAGGAATGATGCTAAGAATTTAAGCTTATCTCAAAGAATAAGCATTGCTGTTAACATAGCTGACGCACTGGAGTATTTGCACCATCATAGTGGTAGGCCCATTGTCCATTGTGACGTGAAGCCAAGTAAGGTCCTACTAGATGCAGACATGATTGCTCATTTAGGAGACTTCGGTATTGCAAGGTTCTACCTCGATTCTAACTTGTCAGCAGCTCAAGGTTCACGTTCCATTGGTTTGAAGGGAACTATAGGCTATATAGCTCCAGGTATGTATTGCTCCATATATTGTTACGTTTCTTTCTGCCATATATATTAGTAACTACTTCCTCCATTTTGTAATTGTTGTTACCATTGGCTTGATCATTTGTTTATTCAAAAAATATGATAAATACAATATATTTTATTATAATTTATTTTATTACTAAAAGTATTGGAAGCAAGGCTTATCCTATAATTTATACATTTGAACTAATTTTTAAATAAGAGGAATAGTCAAAGATGACTTTAAAAGTCAACATAGATAACAATTGCAAAAGACAGGGAGTATGTCTAATGTTTCACTAGCGCTCATATATCTTATCTTTAAAGTATGCCGAAAGTCGCCATGCAACGACTTGTGGGGATGTCTACAGTTTTGGAGTGTTACTTTTAGAGATGTCAACTGGCAAAAGACCAACGGATCCTATGTTCACCGATGGGTTCAATATTGTGAGCTTCGTGCAAAGGTGCTACTCAGAACAGATATTACATGCCCTCGACGCTTCTCTTCACGAAGAATATAATGTCTGTCCTCAATTGAGGGAAAATGCAATTCACCAATGCTTGACATCTCTACTACAAGTGGGACTTTCCTGTAAGCATAAATCCCCAAGCGACCGAATCGACATGAGTGAAGTGGCCGTGAAGATCCATGAAATCGAGGCAATATATGGCAGTTTTAAAAAGTGAAGTGTGGCCTTCCTTGTTAACTTTAGGGGGCGTTTGGTAGAGATTATGATTATTAAAAATAGATTATGCTTTGATTATTCATGAAAATTGTGTATCTAATTTATCTGCACAATTTGCTTTCTTATGTCAAAATTGTGTGGTAACACTTTTATCCAATATGGATTATAGGTGGTGAGAAGAGAGAATTGGTAAAAACTACTATTTACAGCTTATAGATGCTAATATAAAATATAAAAAGTGATGTGATTATGGATATAGTCACTTTCTAAGTTTTAGGTATTTGATAGAGATAATAATATAATATACTATTATCACTTTGAAAAGCAACCACGTAATTCCTTCCAAATGGGGCTTTAGTGTCAAATGCTTTTATGTTCGGATCTGTTTGGATCCAGTCATTTTTAATAGAACAATTTTCATAAATCAAAATACCTCCATACAAGGTTGTTTTATCCCAGTTTATAGCAACCAAATTACCAGTTTATTATAAACCAATATAGTTCATCCTAGATAATGCCACTTTATTTTTGACAAAGGACATGCTACCACTTACCCCTAAAAAATTAGAGATAATTACTCATCTTTGCCACCGACTCTTTGTTTTTGCCTTTTTTTTTTCCGTGACAATAGTTTTGTGTTGTCGTCTGAAGACAAACTTTTTGGCACCTCGATCTTCCGTGCGCCTATGTGCACAACACGACGATCACACATTGCTCCGATCGACCCACCGCAGAAACGATTCGGTGAAGCCCGATGATGTGTTCTTATTTCTTCCATTTGTTCTTAGTTCGATAAAGTCCCATGCAGCTGATTGCGTCACATTGTCTTTTCATAGCGTAGTGCGGGCATTAGGTTAGTATTACTCCATGTTATAGTTTGCTTTCTCAATGAAGATCTTAATTTATTGGATTAATTTGATGCATGCCATTACAATTTATTTTTACAATTTATTTGTCGTCCTTACGTCCCACAATTAGGGCTGAAAATCTCTTCCGTTTTCGAATTTCCGGAATAAAAGGGTAACGGATGAAAACGGGAATTTAAAAACGGGTAACGGGATCGAAAACTGTTAGACATTTTCCCGTCCGTTTTCTTGGTTTCCCGTTTTTATTCGGGAATTTCCCGGATTCATCCCGCTTTCTAGGATACGGGAATGGGGATGGGATGAAGAGATCTGAGGACTCGAGAGGCGAGAGGAGAAGGAAGCCGGCAACACATCGAGTGGTACCTGGTGCTGTCGGAGGAGTTGCTCTAGTGCTAGATCGAGTGTGTTCCAGAATCCAGACTCCCCACCGGAGGAGCCGCGCCGCCGGAGGTTCTATCCCTGGCACCCATAGATCTGCGACGCTACCCCTACCAGGGCTGTGCGTGGAGCTGAGAGTGCAGGCGTTGGAGGAGCCACTGTCGCCACTTGAAGAGCTGCTCGGCAGGCCTCATCCCAGCCCCATCCGGCATCCCGCGCTGGGGTGGCAACACTCGCGCTGCGAGGAGCTGAGCGGCGGCGCAAGCGCTAGGGTCAGGAGGAGGGTCTCAGTTGATCGTGTCCTCGTGGGCCAAGGAATCGAGTTGACCTGTTTGTATTGCATCGAGATTCGAGAGTCTGCTGCAGCGTTTTGGGCCGGCTGGTAGATCAATTTCGGCCTGCACTTGAATTTACTGCTCCCATGGTTCAAGAAGCTTAGTTTAGGTAATTATTATGTGCTGTATAAACGTATTCGTTTATTCCTGACTTAATATCAGTTACCGACCGGTTTCAATATATTCTCATCTGGATTTATTGGTTTTCGAAAGTTCGAATTAATCCCGTTTGTTTTCGTTTCCAGCTTTTCTATTTTTGTTTCCGTCCAGTCCTTAAATATGAAAACAAAGACAATTTAAATATTTTTTCGATCGTTCTCGATGTTTTCAGACCTACCCATAATACCCTATGTTAATTTATACAGGCCCGTCGCTTAGCAGAGGCAGGATGGGCAAGGGAACAGGGCCCCCAAAATCTTGAAGCCCCCAATTCACCGATTTCAGAAGCTAGAGCAAGGAATGGCCAGTGGAGGAAGGGAGGCGTGCAACCATTTCACAGCTTGGGCCGATAGCGGTGGCCGAGCGAAGAGCGCACGCATGGAGTTACCGAGATGGGACTGCAGCGAGGAACAGGGGGGCTAGGTGCAGTTCTTGTGCGAGAAAAGGGGGGCACGGAGCAAGTGCCATTTGCAGGAAAGAGAAGGAGAGATGGAGGGAGGGAGAAGATGAACAGGAAAGGTCGTTGAGTGCGGCTGGGCTGGCGCAAGAGTGAGGGTAGTGAGGGGTGCTGCGCGGGGAAAAAGAATGAAGAGGGTGGCCCACATTGAGAAAATAAGTCTGACCATTTTCTAAATTTTTTGGTTTAATTGAAAAGATTTAAATACAAATTGAATTAAAATAAACTCTAACGAAAAATCTAAATTAATATAAATCACACATTTGATAAATCTCCAAATTTTTATAACTTTATACAGTTTCCAAATTAGCAAAATTTTGTTTTAGTTAGATTTTAAATTTTGAAAATCTGTTAGAATTTTTGAGTTAGTAAAATTATAAATTTAGACAAATTTTAGTTACAAAGTGTTGACGCCGAAATTAGGTTCGAGCCAATGCATCGCTCGCATGTTCGTGTGCGAGAACGCCGATGTTTTTTCAACACCGGGTTTGAGTCAGTACCTAGATAATCTCGCCTTAGGAGAGACCCCGTTGGAGAAGGATCGTCTTAGAGATGATCCGGGCTCAGTCAGACCAGCCGGATCGCCTTCAAATATCATCGAGACGAAGAAAGAACAGCACGAGGATCAAATAAGAGGATTAGGGTTTGGAGAAGAACGAAATGTAAAGGTAAATTGTTTTGATTGATTGGGATCCCCTCAACCTGCCATAGGCCGCTGTTTTATAAAGGTGGGATGGTCTTATCTCGCAGGGCAACAGATCTCTCAAGTTAGGAAATAATTTGTAATTGATCTGCTGGAAACTTTCTTAAATCGACACCATCGAAGTCTTTGGTAAAGTGTCAAACGCTCCGATGATCGGAGTCTCAGGTATAACGCTGAAGGATCCGTCATGTAAATCCAAGGAACCTGAGAGGACCTACCGGACACATCGACACTGTGCCGAATACTCCGGTGTACAAAATACCGAACCCGAGAGGGCTTATCGAACAGTCCGACACTATGTTGTACACTCCGGTGGGCTAAGTGCTCCAATTCGAAAGGGCTTACCGGACAGTCCGACACAGTGCCGGACACTCCGGTGGGTGAAGTGCCCATACTCGAGAGGGCTTGCCGGAGACTTCGGAATTGTACCGAACACTCCGGTGATGTCATTTTTTGGATGTCAACATATGCCCCCTGCTTTTTGGTGAAGTCTTTACACCATAAATCATTATAAGCACCCAAAAACACCTAAGGGCGATGGTTTTCTCAACTCATCGGCCATTGCACCATTTTTGACGACGATATCCTTTATATCGACCATTCTTCTTTTAAGCTTTTTGCCATACACTTGGGTGATACTTTTTCAAGTATTGGTCATTAACAGCTCTAGGCAATGACTCTTCACTCATATTTTCCAGTATGTATGTATTTTCGACGATGACTTTTACTATTTGGTATGGCCCTTCCCAACTAGAAGACCGTTTTCTGAACTTGTTGCTTCTTGAGCCTACAGGCATAATAGTTTTCTGAACCAATTCGTCCACTTGAAAAGTTTTGACTATCATCTTCTTATTGTAGGCTCTAGCAACTCTAGCCTTGTCTCTCTCAATTTCTTTAAAAATATTTAAACGCTTATCAGTGACTTTATCAATATTGTCTAGCATTAGAATTCTATACTCATTGGTGGATAAATTATTTTGTTTAGCTAATCTTAGAGCTCTTATATTTATCTCGACGGGTAAAACGACCTCTTGTTCATACACAAGTTCATAAGGTGTTATCTTAGTTGCCCCGTGTCTAGATATTCAATGAGCCTACAAAGCTTTCGATAAGACTTCATGTCACTTTTTGGGATGGTCTTCTATCTTTTTTAATGAGTTTAATCAACATTTTGTTACTAGACTCGACTTGACCATTGGCATGAGCATAATATAGAGATGAGTTGAGTATCCTAATTCCGTAAGATTTGGCAAACTCTTTAACATGACCGGACATAAAGGAAGTACCCTGATCGGTAGTTAAAGTTTGAGGTATGTCGAATCTATGAATAATATGCTCGGTAAGAAACTTAATTACCTCTTTGTGTGTCATGTTTTTGAGAGCCACCGCTTTAGTCTATTTGGTGAAGTAATCCGTCACGACCAACACGAAATGATGTCCCGTCGAAGATGGAGGATGTATTTGCCCTATAAAGTCCAATCTTCATCCTCGAAGTGCCCATGGTTTTATAATGGGGTTCATCATAGTTGTGGGTGCCAATTGAATGTTTCTAAATTTTTGGCACTCTCCGCATCATTTATAGTAGCGATAACAATCAGCAATCATTGTTGACCAATAGAATCCGGCCCTCCTCAACAATCATTTTATCTTTGGAGCTGATTGATGCATATCACAAATTTCTTCATGAACTTCCCCCGTAGCTACTTTAGCCTCATCATCACCCAAACATTTTAAAAGCAAATCATCTCCCGTTCGACGATATAAGTCATCATCGATCAAAGTATACTTAAAAGCCACATGTCGAACCTTTCTATCTACACTTTGGGTTGAGCTATGAATGTATAAAATTATGGGTGACCTCCAATCAAACGATTCCATACTATCACGGTTTGACGTGTAAGACGAACAATCAAAGTTGAAATTAAAAGTCAACAGCGATAATAATTAAAAAACGAAGAGAGTACAGTCACTGTTCTCGTAGGATTCATATATATCCCAAGATATTTCTCCGATTGGAGCAACATTCACCATCAGCAACGTCGTGTGACGCTCGACAAGTTGCATTCTACTATTATTGTCCCGATCGAATACGAACATGTTGACTTGACCGGCGACCCTGTCAAAGATAACCTATGAACGCAAGCGGATCATACCCACACAACACATTCTGGAAGCCTGATCATCACAAACAAAACCTGTCCTGATCTGGGAACGAGAATATTATACCGGTAGACCATTCCACGAGCTCAGTTTTTGTCAACATGAATACCGTAAGTGAAAAGTAGAGAGCGCTGGACACGCAGTGGAAGTTTGGGATTCAAGGCTGGACCGCCTCGACGCTTGGAAGCTGAAAAGCGGCGGGAATTAAGTTGCTAGTAAGAGTGAAATAAGTTATGAAGAATTATTAGTCGAGTTTTGGTTTAATCCCGAAGACCAGGTATTTGTCTCTTCGTGCTGAAAGAGGCGGCTCTGGGAAACTGCGCGTATTGATCACTCTTCGTTGAACTACAATATGTTTCGCTAGATATTTCTCCAATTCGAACGATACTCATGACCATTTGCATCACCCTGTGGAGCACGGCATCGTATAAGACAGACTATTCTTGTCCATATCGAACACATACAAGTTGACTGGACTTGCTACCCTGTCAGAGAAATCCTACGGATGAATAATGCCCGCACAAAATATTCTCAGCACAATGTCTTCGACGTTGAGTGCCCGACCTCTGACGCGCCGAGCCTGCAGTCGCCGTAGACTCTGCCGGTACCTGGCAGAGCGCAGGAGAGCGACCTCGTGCGCCTCTTGGAGCTGATCGAGGCTGCCCTGCAACGCGGCGTGCGATCTTTCCTCGTTGTAGGCTTGGACTCGCGGAGAGCCGTAGTCGAGGTCGATCGGCAGCATCGCTTCTGTTCCGAATGTCATAAAGAATGGCGTGAACCCGGTGGTTCTGTTGGGGGTCGTTCGCAGACCCCAGAGGACCGACCGAAGTTCGTTCACCCATCGTCCAGCTGTCCTTCTGACGGAGTCGTAAATCTGTGGCTTCAGACCTTAGAGTATCATCCCATTGCCCCGTTCGACCTATCCATTCGTCCTTGGGTGCGCCACGGAGGCGAAGTCCAGGCGAATGTGATATTCGTCGCAGAATTCCCGAAACTGCCGACCAGTGAACTGCGTGCCGTTGTCGGTGATTATGGTGTTCGGGACCCCGAACCGACATATGATGTTGCGGATAAACCCGATCGCCCAGGTTGAGGTGATGTTGGGCACCGGCTCGGCCTCAATCCACTTGGTAAACTTGTCGATGGCGACGAAGAGATGGGTGAAATCGTCGGGTGCTCTTTTGAAGGGGCCGAGGATGTCGAGTCCCCAGACAGCGAAGGGCCAAGCGATCGGGATCGTTTGGAGCTCTTGGGCCGGCAGGTGCGTCTGCCGGGCATAGAACTGGCAGCCCTGGCAAGCTCAGACGAGCTTTTGGGCGTCGGCCACGGCCGTCGGCCAGTAGAAGCCTTGTCGAAAGGCTTTGCCGATGATGGTTCTGGGCCCGACATGATGACCACAAATGCCCGAGTGGATGTCGTTGAGCAGGTGCATGCCCTGCTCTTGAGAGATGCAGCGCTGCAGTATACCACTCGGGCTTCACTTGTAGAGCTCGTCGTCCGAGATGACGTATGCCTTGGCCTATCGCATGACGTTCCTTGCTCCGTTAGGGTCGGTCGAGAGAGTGCCGTCTTGAAGGTAAGTGAAGATGTCGTGAGACCAGTCGGGGGTGACCGCCATGATCTCGGCCCCTTGTTCGTGGGTCGGCTCGCTGCTTGGTCCGACGAGCGGCCCTTCCGCGACCCTGATGGAGGGTTTGGTGAGGACTTCGAGGAAGATGTCGTCGGGGACTGGCTGACGCTCCGAGCCCATCTTGGCGAGGGCGTTAGCGGCTTTGTTGTCTCGACGTAGAACTTGATGGAGTTCGAGTCCATCGAACTTGTCTTCGAGCTTGCGAACTTCTTGGCAGTAGGCTTCCATCTTCGGATCTCGGTAGCTAGAA
Organism: Zoysia pacifica; assembly: GCA_001602315.1. Lineage (NCBI taxonomy): Eukaryota > Viridiplantae > Streptophyta > Magnoliopsida > Poales > Poaceae > Zoysia > Zoysia pacifica. Next base: position 177,902 of record BCLH01000333.1, on the reverse strand, counting down.
ATCTTCATGACTTGGTTGACGACCAGCTCGGAGTCGCCTTTAACGTAGAGGCGCTGAACGCCGAAGGTGGTGGCCATTCGTAGGCCGTGGAGGAGCGCCTCGTATTCGATCGCGTTGTTAGAAGCGCGGAACTGCAACTGCAGCACGTATCGGAACCTGTCTCCCTTCGGGGAGATCAGAACGACCCCAGCCTCCGCGCCTTTGAGCATGCAGGACCCGTCGAAGTACATGGTCCAGTACTCGACGCTGTCGGGGGCTGATGGTTCTTGAGCTTCGGTCTATTCGGCGACGAAGTCGGCCAGGGCCTGGGACTTGATGGCCTATCGAGGGACAAAAGCGACGTCGAGCCCCAGGAGTTCCATGGCCCACGTGGCGGGGCGTTCGACTGCGTCCTTGCCACCAATGATCTCCCCGAGGGGGAAGCTGGTAACGACATGGACGGAATGGCTCGTGAAGTAGTGTCGCAGCTTGCGGCTCGTGATGAGGACGGCGTAGATCAGCTTCTTCACCTGGGTGTACCGGGTCTTGGCGTCGCCCAATACCTCGCTGACGAAGTAGACAGGCCGCTGAACAGTCAGAGCCCGACCCTCCTCGCTTCGCTCGACGACGAGGACGGTGTTGACGACTTTCGAAGTCGCCGCGATGTAGAGGAGGAGGGTCTCTGCTTGGGTCGGAGACGTGAGCACTGGCGGCGATGAAAGCAGGGCCTTGAGCCGATCGAAGGCCTCCTGGGCCTCGGTGGTCCAGGTGAACCGTTCCACTTTTCGTAGCAGCCGATAGAAGGGCATCGCTTTTTTGCCAAGTCTTGAGATAAAACGGCTAAGGGCCGCCAAGCATCCGGTCAGCTTCTGGACACCTTTTACGTTGCTGATGGGCCCGAGTTTGAGGATCGCAGAGATCTTCTCGGGGTTCGCTTCGATCCCTCGCTCGGAGATGACGAAGCCGAGCAGCTTGCCCGAGGGGACCCCAAAAACGCACTTTTCGGGATTCAGCTTGATCCGATAGTGTCGGAGGTTACCAAACGTTTCCTTTAGATCCTGGATGAGGTCGGAGGTCCGACGGGTCTTGATGACGATGTCATCGACATAGACCTCCAGATTCCGACCCAGCTAGTCGTGGAAGCACTTCTGCATGCAGCGCTGGTACGTGGCCCCCGCGTTCTTGAGCCCAAATGGCATGGTGACGTAGCAGAAGGACCCGAAGGGCGTGATGAAGGACGTGGCCGGCGGGTCGGACTCGCGCATTGAGATCTGGTGATACCCGAAGTAGGCGTCGAGGAAGCTCAGGGTTTCGCACCCGGCGATCGAGTCCACCAACTGATCAATGCGGAGGAGAGAGGAGTCCTTCGAGCAAGCCTTGTTGAGACTCGTGTAGTCAACGCACATCCTCCATTGCTCGGTTTTTTTCTCACCATCACAGGGTTGGCTAACAACTCGGGGTGGTAGACCTCTTGAATGAACTTAGCATCCAGGAGCTTCATCAATTCTTTCCCGTTGGCTCGGTGCTTCTCGTCGTCGAAACGCCGGAGTCGCTGCTTGACGGGCCGAGAGCCCGCGATGATGCCGAGGGAGTGCTTGGCGACTTCTCTTGGGATGCCGGGCATGTCCGACGGTGCCCAGGCGAAGATGTCTCGATTCCGGATGAGGAAGTTGACGAGCGCGCTTTCTTATTCGCTGGAAAGCACTGTCCCGACCCTGGCCTCCCTAGAGGGGCCGGCAGGGTCGAGAGCGACCTCCTTGGAGTCGTCGACGGGTTTGAAGGATGTTGACGACTCGGATTTGGAGTGGAGCGCTGGGCCCGACTCTTCTGCTTTGCGGATTGCGTCCAGCCGGGCCGGGCCCGATTTGGCAGCTGCCAGCTCGAAGCTCTCCTGCTCACATGCCAGGGTGTGTTGGAAGCGGGACGAGACCGTGATGATGCCCTTCGGTCCGGGCATTTTCAGCTTCAGGTAGATGTAGTTGGGGATGGCCATGAACTTCGCATAGCATGGCCGGCCCAGGATGGCGTGGTAGGTGTCGGTGAAGTCCACCACCTCGAAAGTGAGCGACTAGGTCCGAAAATTGCTCCGGCCACCAAACGTGACTGGGAGTGTGATCTGACCGAGGGGCGTCGCGTAGCCCTCGAGGACGACTTCGTGAAACGGAGCGTGGGTCGGACGGAGGTTGGCCTCCGTCAGCTTCATCGCCCGTAGGGCGTGTCGAGAACTTGCGAACGCATGAAATATCAAGAACCTCTGACGGTTCTACACTTAATAAAAACAGCTAAGTTCTCGTAACTTTGCTCTCGCTTTTTTTTGTTTTGGGGTGCGAGCCATGGCCGTCCCAGCCACCCCCGCACCCGGGGGCTACTTACCTCCACCCTAGCCAGTGTCGAAACGATCGACCTCGTTTTTCGCTCGTCGTTTATCGATTTTTCGCGCCGGGGTGCCGCTCCCCGTTAACTCGTCTCGTCTTTTCATCTTATTGTTTCCTCGGAGTCGGATCCTCGACCCGCGCCAAGCTCGCGGGTGACCCTTAAACGACAAACTTCGCGCGCGTTTTTCGTTCGAAGCCTTCCCGTGGCTAAACTATCTACGAATTGGGAGCTGATGACGCTCTACGGCTGTATCGGGTTCGACACCCGACCCTACGAGCTATACTCGGCCCATTCGTTTGATTGACGTCGGAGGGGGCGCGAAAAACAGGCGCAGCACATGAAGGAGGGTCAGAAATTCACATTTAGACTCAACTTCTCGAACAATATAGTTTGAATAGCACTTTATTAATACAATGACACTTTACATGTTTAGACCTACACATAGGGAAACGGCCCGAATCGCTCAGGTAGGAAGTCCTCCGTCTTGAAGTCGGCGACGACCTTCGCCCCCGGCTCCTTCGTCTCCACCGAGAGCGCGTCCAGCTGCTCGTCCGAGTAGCCCGACGCGAAGCCCTCGACGACCTTGCCGAGATCCGCATCCGGGTAATGGGAGCGGACCAGGGCCAAGCCTGTCAAGGACCCGCCCTCCAGCGCCCTCATCATGACATTGGAGACGATCTCCGGGAGCTGTTGTAGAGCATGTGCGACGACCACCATCGGGACGGAGTCCGGCACTCCGGAGTACAACACCCCAAGGAGGTTCAGACCCGCCGACCTCAGGGTCTGAACCTCGCCCGCCAATCCTGCATTCCGAAACGTTAGCGGGAGACCAGAAACAACCAGAGCAAACAGGGAAGGGTCGACCCTTACCGTCCCGCTCCTTCGCGGCAGCCTTAGCGGCTTGCCCTGCCCGGTCGAGGCTCTTTCGCAGGCGCTCGTTTCGGACTTGGGCCGCCGAGAGCTCCTCCTGGACCTTGGCGGCCTCTTCGCGCATCTGGCCAAGGTCCGCCGCCGCCTGCTCGACCTCGGACTGGAGCACCACCAGCTCTGACTTCAAGAGGTCGACCTGCTCGAAGGCACGGTCGCGCTCCTCCTTCGTCATGCGCAGCGTAAACTCCAGGGTCGAGCGGGCCCCCTCGACGTGTTGGTGGAGGAGCCCGAGTCGCCGCATCTCGGTTTCGTGCTCCGCTGCTTGACGACGAAGCCCTGCAACAGAGTGAATCATGGCCCGACCCCAAGAGCCGGAAGAGCCCACAGCGACTTATCGACCACCGTGCGGTTGGCCTGCTCGAGGGCCGCCGCGGTCCGGGTGGCCCGAGCCTCGGACGCCGCC